>VZUI01031578.1:0-12821 GCA_013401135.1 Cettia cetti
CCTCCTTCCTCCCAGCACTCCTTCCTTCCTGCCCTCCTTCCTCCCAGCACTCCTTCCTTCCTGCCCTCCTTCCTCCCAGCACTCCTTCCTTCCTGCCCTCCTTCCTCCCAGCACTCCTTCCTTCCTGCCCTCCTTCCTCCCAGCACTCCTTCCTTCCTGCCCTCCTTCCTCCCTGCCGCCCGCTCTTCCGGCCCCGCCCGCCCTGCCCGGCCCAGCTCTGCCCGGCCCCGCGGGGAGCGCGGCTGCGCCAGGACGTGGTCGAATCGCGTGGTCCAGGCACGTGGAAAAGTGTAAAATGTGTGACAGTGTAAAATGCTGCTCTAAAACGCCTACGGGAATTTCAAATCTTACATAAACTTTTGGGTTTCTCATGGAAGGCAATTCCCTCTCGCCCACCTTGATGCAAACCAAACCAATGAGATAATGTGGTAAATTGATAAAGTATTACGCTACTGGTGACTCTTGAAATGCCACGTCTTAAAAGGTACTTTTCTACAGCAAGCAAACTATTAGCAGTTTACAGAAAGGAAATAAATCATTATCCCATTAGAGCAGCCTTTACACTGGTTTAGCACAGTTCCTGTTTTGTAGCATTTCAATATAAAAAAGTGAGCACACACACAAGTCTAAACCAATACAGAATCAGCCAAATAAAGACAGAGCTTACAGGTAGTGGTTAAATCATAAGCACACAACACAGAGCTAGTAGGGAAGTTCAAAATTAAACTAATGTAATTTTGAACTCTGATATTAACTGGCCCAACATTAAAAAGAAACCACATTTTTATTAAGAGAAAAAAATTCCAAACTTTTATTGACACATTACTAGTTTCAATTCCCCGTTTCTCTCATTTACCAAAAGAGCTGAAGAAGCCAAGAAAATTTCCTGCTATTTGCCACTACAAATATGGTATTTGAGGACTAAGGTACCTGGAAAAACCTTCTTCATTGAACTTAGTGGAATGGATTATAGGAAGCTGACACTCCAGACACTACTACCTACAGGCATTCAAATTCCACTTGCTGCCTATATGAAGAATTTGAAAGATGTTGGTGAAAATTCATTCCCTTACAGCCCAGATCTCAAAATATGTACAACAAAGTTAATGACTACTACCAGTATGAGGCCATGCCCCTGTCCGAAACTGAGATGTAATTTACTATTTTAGACACTCGGTATCAAAGTTCCTGCTAAACTACAAGTTGAATTTTAGCTATCTACCCTGATTTAAAGGCCAAGGTAAGGAAAAGGCCTTTTTGATAGATTACATTAAACCAAAAGCCTTGCCTTAGCTGCAGCAATCTCTCTGGAATTAAAAAGCCAGGGCACTAAGATGCCAATCAGAAAGATACCTAACTTCAAGTTAAGCCTTGGTTCATCTTTCCTGAGTGGCACTCAAGAACACGTTTCCCAGGCAAGTGCAAAAGAAGTAATTCATTTTAGTGAACATCACCATTTACTGCCTATTCTATTTGGCTAATTGCTTGTGTAGTTCACAAGTTGCAAAAAAACAAGCCACAGTTGAGAAGGAGACAGGCAAAATTCAGTTTTTGATTAACAGATCTCTTCATCACTTGTTTTCAAATCTTATTTCAAACATTCACTATTAATACATTTTCTATTTCAAACAGTAAAAATGCCATCACAGTTGTGCAAACACTAAAGAAGCATATCGAGGCACAAAGAAGCCAAAAGGAATTCAAGTAACAGTCAGAAAAGTAATTTGGAAGATGCATTTTCTTCTAAATCATAGAGGTCTTTTCCACTCTATTAAATATAAACCAATTTTCTCATCTCCACAAATTAAATAGCTGACCTGCCTATATATATATCAAGTAATGAGATACCAGCTTAATTTTTGGAGGGTATTCTACCATAAAAGATGACAATTTTCTACAAAAGCTAGAAATGCTGGAAATGTGTGCCCACCAGGTAAATATGATTTAAGAGAAATTTGTTTTTTTAAAAAAACAAAAATATATGTTTTTTCATACTACCTAATGGCAGCTAAAATATAATGATAATTTTTACAGTGAACTGGTCATAAAAAGAAAATTATTTTAAACTGTTACTCTATAGATAAATTCAATAAAAAAGCCCCAAATATTTCATATATTGAATGATAATAGTTAAGAAAGAAAAATAGTGTTAGAACACTACAGACACTCCTACTGACATCACAATGAATAATTACAACTTTTGATTGTTCATTATAAATGCTGTAAAAATCTTTCTATGAAAAATGCAATGTTCCCCCATCCCAAAGAAATTTCAACAGCCTTTACAAAAAAAAAAAAAAAAGTGTTTTAAGATGCATTTCTTTTAGCTTGTATGATATAGCCTTTGGACTTAATAATTCCTCTGCTTTTAACAATGACTGAATACCGCAGAAGCCATAAAGGAATCCACTTGTTTGCTTTCACGTTCTGGATGCTTTCCTGGAGAACTTCTTGGAAACTTGCTTCACAAAGTAATTCTGAAGTTAAAAAGGGATATTTGTGCTTAAAATAATGTCATGTAAACAGCAGCAAAAAGTAACACTTAGTAAGAGAAGCCTTTTCCTATAGTCAAGATCTTAAGTGGTACCTCATACCCCTCAGATCCACACTTCCAGGATGCATTTAGGGTAAAAGCAGCTGAATATTACAAAATAAATCTTCAGGACACTTCTTTTGCAACATTGAGTATTTCCCACAAAACTAACTGAGACTCTGGAATATCAAATGGAGTTGATCAGCAGAGTCATTAGTGGGAGGAAATGAAAATTAAATTTGCAATGCTAGCTAGACAAACCAGAGGTGAGTAAAGCACAGGGCTGAAATCAGCAAAGTACTGAGCGTTCAGAGTTACCGCTGCAGTCACTGGAAACTCGACATTTGCAGTATCTCCCATAACTGGGCTCATAACCATAAGCCCAGAAAGCTTTAAGAAAAATGGGGTTAAATGCCACAAAGCAGGAAAAGAAGCCAAGTACAAATCCTAGTTTCCTCTGGAATGTTCTTCAAGAGAACATTGGTTCTCTTTGGTGAGGAGCGCTCACAAAAAATAGTCTCAATACTCTTCAGCTGACCATTACAAAAAAGACTGAGCAAACAACACATAAAGGAATCACAACTTGTGCTTGTGTTTTCTATCAAAACTTGTGTTTTCTATCAAATCCCCTTCTCCTTCATTTCATGACTTTCAATGGAGACTATTTATTAAATTGCAAGTTGCATTTGGACTTCACAAGATGTGGAAATTATCAGACTGAATGGAAATTCATCTTGCATGCTGCCAGAGCAGTGATAAATCCTGCTCAGGCACTGATGAAATTCATTAGTTGTAACCGTGGTACTGAAGTATATACTTCATAAGAAATGCTTCATATACTTTTTTCTTTGGGGTCAAGTGGAAAGAAAGGAGAAGGAAGGATAAGTATCATCATGTATAATTAGTCATAACCAAGAATGCAGGGAAGGAATTAACTAAATATTAAGACTTTTTATCATTCCAACAAGGTGCTAGGACATCCAACACTTTTAAGGTGTTCTTAAGAGTGAAGAAGATAGATGATGTATGAGAGAAATGAATGTTATATCCCAGAATACTGTAGGGAGCTGGTAACTCAGTTCTACCGCTCAAAGGAAAGCCTCCAATTTCTTCAGTCATTTAGCAAATGAATTACTGCATTAAAAAGTGAAGTATTTACAACTCTTTTTGCAATAATATTATTTGAAGAAGGCAAGACTTTGAAAGAATCCTACTTAAAGATTAGTAATTTTACTGATCTAATATTACCAAACTCCTCAAAAATCAGATGACTATCAACATTTCTATCTATTTCACAAGTTCCAAGCAAGTACACTTTCATTTGTCACTTACTGGTCTTCAGCAATACATTTAATACATTTCATTCCACATTTTGTGGAAATAAATGTGGCACAGATTTCTCAGTAGGCTGTTCTTGATTTACTTTGTTTTCTCTTATTAGAAGTATTTCAAGAAATTATCCAAGGCTGCAAGATTGCTTCGAGAAGGGGCAGGGGGAGGGGAAGAAGCAACAGCAACAACTTGACAGAAATGTTTTATGAAGGAGAGACTTTTGGTTCAGGCTTGCAACAACACAGGCTTCAAATATAAACTTTGAAGTTTGGGAAAGATTATTCCTGATTTTGTATTGAATAAATGCATTTAGAAGTCTTCTGTTAACTTAATTGGCAAAGTCTTACCTTTGGGGTCATTGTGAGTTAACAGCTGTATGTCACATTCTTTTGCAAATGCTGTGAGATCAGGTGGCATCACACAACAGGAAGCTAGGTTCACCTGATTACTACTTGGTTTCACCTGAGAGGAACAAAATACTTTTATGAGAAAAAAAACACTAACATACTTATATTAGCTGTTTCCCCCATGCCTTCTATTACAACAGAATTCTTGCTTTGAACAATTTGTCTTTGACCATTGCTTTCAAGTCAGAGCAAGGCTAATTAATTCTGCATGATTAATTAACGTAGGCAGCTGCAACACCTGGAATTCCCTACAGCACACAGCTCAAAACAGGAGTGGGATCTACCTTCAGGTGCTGCCATAGCAAGATGAATGCTAACCCACTGCACTCTGGGTCCCTGTCTGCTGTGCTCCTGAAACAGCAGCAGCCTTTTTTCCTCCCTCTCTAGTTTTTGCATTACAGGTATGTTAGCTTGAAAAAGACTTCAAATTAAAAAATTGCAAATCATTTTTGTTAAGGATATATTAATTTGCAATCTTCAGGCAAGTGTTTTAATCAGATCAAGTTAAAAGGGATGCTCTTCCACTGATTTTCTCTCTTCTCACAAACTGCACTCATGATCACCATGCAGGTGGTCATTAAATCCTGCAATTGCCCCCTCTCAGTGTACATAAAACAGTGAGGGTCACAAAGATGATCAGATGACTGGAGCGCCTCTCCTGTGGGAACAAGCTGATGGAGCGGGATTGTTCAGCCTGGAGAAAAGAAGGCTCCAGTAAAGGCGCTACCAAAGAGCTGGAGAGGGATTTTTTGCAAGGGCACATGGTGATAAGACAAGGGGAATCACTTTAGGCAGGTTTAGCTAAGGTATTAGGAAGAAATTAGAAATTAGGAAGAAATTCTTCACTGTGAGGGCGCTGAGGCACAGAAAAGTGCTGGATGGCTGTCCCATCCCTGGAAGCATTCAGGGCCACGTTGGATGTGGCTTGCAGCAACATGGTCTAGTGGAAAGCGTCCCTGCCCATGACAGGAGGCTTGGAACTAAATGACCTTTCAACCCATTTTATGGTGCTATGAATTAGTCACTCTGGACAACCAAGCATTGTGCAATTTCATTCAGAGCCTGTCTTCCTCTTTATATTTAAGCTTACCATTAAAACATAATTCTTCCAAGGGGAAATCCCTCTCTTTGTAACACAGCTTAAAGTGAAAAAAAGCTACATTTTCAGAGTCACTGGAATAAATCTGAAGGTTTAAGAGTACTGTTTGTAGTCCTTCCTAAGTATAAAAGACTCCAAAACTCAAACTTTCAGCACTTCAAAGAACCTGCTCCTGAACAGACGTGTGGTTTCCAGCTGTCGCTGGTCAGTAGGTAAGAACACTGAACAAGCAACAGTCATATCTCAGTGTCCCCCACCTTGTGCATTATGACCATCCACAAACTGTTGAAAACAACAGGGCTAATTAATATTTTGTATATAAAACCATTTATAATAGAAGTTTGCAACAATGGGTCAGCCAAAGCAAGCAGTTATGCTGTCCTAAGAAATGCTATGAATAGGAAGTTGGTTCTCACCTGTGCCCACAGATACAGCTGCTCTAACAGCGTTTTATCTAGGTCGGAGGTTCCTATGGCAACAATCTTTTTGTTTTGAACTAAATTTTCAAGTTCTTTCCAATAAGGTTGCAAATATTCCAAGGACAGATTAGTTCCATCTTCAACAGGAGGTGGGGCAATAATGACTGAGTCTAACTGAGCAACTCCGAGGGCAGAACACGCTGAGGAAGAAGAACAGACACTGCAAAATCTTTTATCAGATATGAACATAAACAGCATGACTCTTCAAATTTAGCAAAAACCACACCTCCTGCTTCACTCTGCTAGCTCTCCATTCACCATTTGAAACTCTGAGAGTATCTGCAGTCAAGAATAATAACACAACCTTTTTAGCAAAGATTCAAGCATACAGCTAAGGATTCTAGATCTTGGGAAAGAAAGAAAACAGCAAAAAACAAAACCAACAAAAAATGAACAAAAGCATGAAGCTTTTTCCTCCTTTTTAATGTTAGAACTGTATTTTTCTCTGAAGACACTGACAACAAACAATTCTCTATTCCTTCACTCTCAATTTCTTTTAAAATTTGTAGCTTTCATTCTGAACAATAGCTCAAGTACAGGACATGGGTTAGGAAAAGTACTTGATACGTGTGAGGAGTTTGACTAAAAGCACACCAAATACAGAGACTTAATTTGCCAGAGAAAAGTGGAAGTCTTGGAATTTCACTGAACTTCAGGAAAAATGCAAGTCATGAGGCCTCTTCAGCACAGCAAACAGAACAGAACTACCTAGCTAAATTGATTATTTTCTTTGAGAGGGGGAGTCCATTATTGTATGTTTGACAAATGGTTGTAGAAATTACAATAAACAGGCTATTAATTGGTGTATCAGTAGAGAATAACGATATCTGACCCCTTCTTCTTTGTTAACCCTTTAAGCCCAACAATCTTGCAAAACAGTGAAATTCAGTGCTGCTCACAGTTACTGTTACATAAGGCCAACACGACTTTATGTAGACACAACACATTGTATGGCATTTTCAGTAAAACTTAGCTATTTCATCAGCTACTTGCAGCATTATTTTATTTCCTAAGTAATCTCTGAAAGACTACACAGCTAGTAGCAAAGTTCATGATGTTAAATGCAACCAACAAGAACTGGCAAGAACAGCTGAATCACTGCTATTAAAACATCACATGCTATTTACTTTTTAACAGGTTTTGTGTGAAAGAATAAAAACTTGCTCCTGCTTGTAGCAAGGAGTCAGATTTGAGTTTGTGGATCCAAGGTCAAAGTGATCCATTTAATAAGTTTACTGACTGAACCATGGCGCAAATAGACTTGATTAACTCAGTCTCTCTTAATAGGAAAACAGGATATACTTGTGACAGAGACTAAATACACCTCTTAGAAATAACATCAAAACTTTTTCCATCCAAGTTCAAGAGTAAAAAACAAATCCTAACTTGAGTTTGAGTTCCACACTTACCCAGGTCAACTGCATCTCTGATCGATGAAGAGTTTGATCCAACGATGAAAAGCTTTGCTATTTTCAAACAAATTGGAATCAATAACTAAACAAGCCAGTATTATTAATATACAGCCATTTACTTTTGCTATACACACTATTAATGAGTTTTTGGGTAAAAGATTTTTTGAATATACACCAATTACTTAAAAAATTGGAAAAACCCCAACTTTTTGAAAGGTGACTGCCCAATAAAGACCCCATTCTCTTAAATTTCAATGCTGTTGTGCAGTCTCAGAACAAGAAAACATCCAGTTAGATGATGTAATAAGCTGTAAAGCATCAAGACACGAAGCAATAACTGTAACAACCTGTATAAAAACCCCAAATGTAACAGTACAAACAGACTTCTTTACAACTTACTGAGACTCAAAATGTACTAGTGTTAGTTTGGACTGCCTCCTTCAAGTTCATCATATTCAACCTGGAAAAATTATGCAAATAAATGTGCTTCCAATGCTATTTCTTAATTCCAGTATTATCTGTAATAATTTGCTTCAAAAATGTCAAAGACTTACATAATACATTTAAAATATCTTGAGGTGATGTAAGTTAAATTAGAAAAATGCTAAGCTGCTTTAAAATCTGAAATACTAATTCAAGACTTTCTTAGCCAATGTTTAAGAACAACAGTGTGCAATAGTGTAATTTGATTCTGCAATTAGAAAAAACAGCAAAAAAACCCCATATATGAATATCCTATTAATGACTGCATATGAAACCTTTCAATGCCACTGGATTCTTGACTATGTTCTTACCTGATACTTTCAACTCATCCCTTTCTTCAGGATTTATTTTTTCTATAGCTTGAGCTACAGTACATTCCAGAACCTCCAGTGTTCCCTGTAGTAAGTACATGAGACTTAGGAGCAACTCATCAAGAGGAGACAGTAAGCTCCTGAAGAATGTTTTTAAGTAATTAAAAAAAAAAAAAAAAAAAAGAAAGAAAAAACTATTGCCTTACAGCAGTTAGAAACAAAAATAGTCAAAAAATGCAAAGACAGAAAGAAAGTAACCCAAGGCTTCTTGATCACGTCAAAATAATGAAGATACATGAAAGGCCCCATATGACCCTAATATAGAAAATACAAATTACTGATTATAATTTATTGGAGCAAGATTCAGTAGCTCTAGTAGCTCTGATGTTGTGAAAAGACTGCTGTGCCAATTCAAAGGACGTTGTTTTAAAAAAGCCTCATGACTAGCTGAAAAGAACCTCATCAGAATTAGGAGGTTTGAGTGTTGAATGGGAACAACTTTGCATAAAGTATTTTGTAATTTCAGTGAAGTTTATGAAAAACCTACAGTAAAAATGTTGTAAAATACTGATTTAAGACAGTAATTATTTGAACCCCTGAGCTCATTTAGGATTAGGCTGACATCTCATGTCAGCTGGCACAAGGTGAGTTCCTTAAGTCTTTACCTACATCAGGCTTCATACTAAAGGCACAGTCAATACTGCCCCAAGCAAAAACTCTTTGCTAATTTTTGCTGTGCCACCAAATGATTCTCAAATGAGCCTTTGAGTTACTCCACAAAATCAGCATCTTAAACAAAATTTAACTTTTTTTTTTAATTACTGGAAAACAATATAACTACAGAGAGAATTTGAAATTACGCAAGGTAATGTGTTTTTACAGGAAAACCTAGCTTATACTAAATAATCTACTTTAAATGGATGACTACATTGGACAGAGATGAATGTTTGTTTTTGTTGTGCTCTTGAGCAAGCATTAGTTCTTCCAAAAAGCATTCAGCAATAACTGCCTCACACACTTCAGTCTGGAATGTAGCAAAATGCAGTTGATGCCCCCATTATACAAGAACTGGTAACAAACCCCAAAGAAACAATCCAGGAAGTTTTTTTAGGTTTCTTCTTGTTGTTATTGTTTTCTTTTTTGGGTACTTTGTTTTTCCTGAAACATGCTAATATTTCACAGGGCAAATAATAAATTTAGTGGGGACCTATTACTGTTTTGTTGAATTTCAGAAGCAAAAGTGAAAGAGAAGCAGGCAAATACACTAAGATCTTCATGTCAGATGTTCTGTCTGTGGCTTTAAGACTTACGTGGAAGTCTTTAGCTCTTAAGGGAAAAATTGCCACTTCTGTATCTTCAGAAATATTTCTGAGACAATAGATGCTTCAGAGCTCCCCTCCACATGGGATGGTCTTCAGCCATCTGTGATCTCCATAATTCAGAGAATTCTCCACTGAGCTTTAACAAGCATGCAAGCAAACTTCTAAGGTATAAAGATTTTATTTATTTTTGCTTGCCCCCATAATTATTTTAAAATCTTACAGACCACTGCTTTTATTTTACCAAGAACTGTCTTATCTGCCATCAACAGGATTCTTTCCTTACATTGATATTTCTCAACCTCTCCAAATTTACTAAACATTAAGGAAAGAAGGGGAGTTAAGAAATATTCCTTCAAGTTATCTGGAGCTGCAGATAATTTTACAGCAGTTTAATAGTTACTGTAAGTTTTACAAGCATAACCAAGTACCTATTTCTCTGTTTTCCCATGTAACAAGGATAAGATGCATAACACCCCCCGTACCTGATGTTGGTCTTGGCCGATCTTTGAGCTCCACTCAGTCAGCGTTTTCTGGATGCAGTCCCGCACCTACAAAACATTTTTTACATTGAAGTGTGGGTATGTTCCAGCCACACACCAACACAACAGTACAGAGATGTGCAGGACAGACTGCACTGTTGAACTACAGAAGATTCTTCCTTCATAGCTTGTATATGAAACTTGCTCAAACTAGTTTACTTACATATTTTTCTCTCCTCTTTCACAGACTTTTGGCAGTACAAGCACTGTACTTCAGTTATTTCTCAGACCAATGCCATCTTTAAAGAAAAATACAATGCTAAGCAAGCAAGAGCTAGGACATAGGGTGGATTGGGGTTTTTTTTTGTGCAGAAATTCTTAAGTTACAAAGTAGTTGGGTAAGAGCATAAGTGCCGTGACATTGTAGAAATGAGACTTGACAATCAACCAGTAACTACTCATTTTATTAATTACTTCTCCTTTCAGGATGCGTACAACCCTTCCCATTTACTGCCTACCTACTCCACTATGCCAAACCACTAATACTTTTAAGTCCTTCATTACTTTAGGGAGAACCTACAGATCCTACCCCACACTTGCATTTTTCCTTCATCCACAGATGCAAAATAAATTCAACTGAGACTCTGATCATGGATTTTCTTGAACATAGTAAGACATAACTATTAAATAATCTAACTAATTTTACATAGTATCAGTGCTGTAGCTTCTGTCTGAGCCATCCCAGGAGTTAAGTACAGGTACTGTCTGAGTGCCACCTGACACAGGTAGGAGCACTTCCATAGCTGCTGCTTTACTTCACTTTCCACAGTGTATTTTATAACTGTGTGCATACCTACTTTGTGTACCATTAAACAGTCATTTCCTATGACACCTAACTCAGAGAGCTCTAATACCATGCACAAACTAGAAGTCAACATCCCTGCCTGATATCAGACATAATACAGGAACAATACTTTCTGAATACAAATACTATAGATTCCTTCTGTCTTTTAAAACAGGATAAAAACCCCCAGACCCAAGCGGCAAGAACTGGCCCCCCCAGTAAACAGCTATGGACAATACACCTTTAATAAAATAACTATCTTATTTTGATACAATTAATATTGTCATATTTTCCTTTCTGAGGGCAAGTGAGACAGTACTAAATTTTTATATTTTGCTGCTTTGCAACTGTCCCAGGATATATTTCCATTGCAGTTCCCATGCACAGGCCTCTGACTCCAAAGCACACCACTCCCTTGCCCTCAGGCTATGTGGAAACTGCAGCGTATTCCACTGCTTCGATCAGCTTTTCCAAACACAGTTGCATCTCCTAACACTGTGGTTCACAGTTTGCAAAATTTTAGTTTACATTCTGCCACTGAGAACTGACTACTTCAAATAGAGGAGTTAAAAGCTGATTGTAGATAATACTAATTATTTGCTTTTGGATGTACAACTCTGGAAAGCCAGCAGATTCCTCTGTAAACAAGTGAATTTCAGTACTTTAACTATTAGTTATGCACATTGGCCACTCTACTTAACAGAGCTCCAGAAAATGCCCACACAAGGGTGCCCATCATGACACAGTGATGTCTTTGTTACAGAATCCAGCCCTATTTCACACAGATCACAGAATGTTAAATAAGCAACCAGGCCAAATAAAACGTTATGACCACATGACAGCTAAACAAGAGTATGATGAGTATGATGAATTCTTCCTTCTTGTTACATCATCCTCCCTGACATCTTTCTTCCACTTGTGCATGATTAATATGCAACCAACCAACTTCTAGGTTATCAGCAGTGGCAATAATCAGCCAAACCCATAGTTTTACTAATTATTAAATGAACATTCTGCGATTACTGTGTCATGACGAAACAGCAAATACGGTAGCTCTGAAGTTCATGGCCACAGGATCTCCAGACATTTTATGAAAACTGTTCTAAGTACTGACACATACTGCTAAAGGTAATACTTTAAAAGTGGTGATTAAAAAGCTCTTTCCAATTTCGTAACAAAGAATGACAGCTCTACACTGCAAAGAAGACAACAGGTACTTTTCCCAATATCTGTCACTACCAAGAAATTAAACCAACTTCAGATTAGAAAAGAGAATTTTCATCATCTGTAATGCAAGGTCATATCTATGCACATTTTTACCGTACTAGAGAAGTATAAGGCATCCCCTTTACCACTACAGACAGCACTCAAATTTTAAAGAGTTTTAATTCTTCACTCCCGAGAGCAAAAGGCTGGGCTCGCTCCTTCTCAGGGCAAGTGCTTCCGGGGGCACGGGGGCCCCGACCTCCCAACACGGCAGAACACAGCGAACGGACGAAAACAAACAAAACTGTGTTTTGTCATTGCCATCTCGCGCCTCCCGGGGGCACCGGCAAGCGGATCGCTCGGGAGCTAAACCCCCTCGCCGTGCCGGGCACCGGGCCACGCCGTGCTCCCCCGGAACGAGTCCCGCTCCGGCGCCGCTCGGACCGCCCGGGGAGCGGCACCCAGCGCTCCCTCAGCCGCCGCCCCGCCCGCGGAGCGGCCCGGGCCCCCGAGCCCCAGGGCGAGCCTTCGCCGAGGCGACCCGAAGGGAAGCCCCGGCCCGCCCCCTCACCTCCTCGCTGGGGGTGGCCGGGCATTTCTTGCGCAGGCAGCCCCAGTTGAGCAGGTTGCCGGTCTGCAGGGTGAGCCTGCCGGCGCGCTCCAGCAGGGCGCGGGCGCCCTCCGTCCCCATGGCGCTGCTCAGGCGGTGGCCAGAGGGCTCTCCGCAACACCTACGGCCCCGGGCAGCGCCGAGCTGGCCGTGACTCAGCACCGGCACCGGGGCGACGGGCGGAGCGGGAACAATGGGCGGCGGGCGGGAGCAGCGCGGAGCGGAGCGGAGCACGCCCCGCCTCGCGCTGCCTCAGGGCGCGGGGCCGCAGCGGCCA
Source organism: Cettia cetti (assembly GCA_013401135.1). Classification (NCBI taxonomy): domain Eukaryota; kingdom Metazoa; phylum Chordata; class Aves; order Passeriformes; family Sylviidae; genus Cettia; species Cettia cetti. The sequence continues at coordinate 12,795 of VZUI01031578.1, forward strand.
AGCGCCCCCTGGCAGCGGCGGGGCCGC
>VZUI01031583.1:0-29685 GCA_013401135.1 Cettia cetti
TGGGACTCTGTGTGTGTGTGGAATATAGGAGTGGGAGTATGGGACTGTGTGTGTGTGGAATACAGGGGTGGGAGTATGGGACTCTGTGTGTGTGTGGAATATAGGAGTGGGAGTGTGGGACTGTGTGTGTGTGGAATACAGGGGTGGGAGTATGGCACTGTGTGTATGTGGGAATGGGAGCGGGAAGGGAGTGCCGGAGCGGGAGCAGCTCGTTCCTGGGGCTGCAGTGCCACCTGCTGTCACCGCCGGCTCCCCGGGCACGGCCCTGCGGGGACACGCCGGGGACACGCCGGGGACACGCCGTGCCTCTGCTCCCCACTGCTTGGGAACATGAAGTTAAGCAAGAAAACGCCAGCGGGGAAAAGGCAGCGCTGGTGACAGGGGTGGAGTGAGAGGAGCCCGCGGGGACAGAGGGACATCCCGCTGTCCCAGCGCCTCAGATGGACCAAAGCACCCTGCTCTTCCCTCCTTCTGGAGAGTGGGACGTGATCTTTTCCTTCCTTCTGTGCTTAAATGTGTCCTTCAGGAGCTTTACTCTGAATTATCACCACTTCTTGCTGGCTCTGTGAAAAGCCTGGAATTTCCCCCTTGTCCGTGTGCAGCTGCTCAGTCCCACCTCTCCAATTCAAGCTCTTAACCTAAAAATCCGCGTGTTCCTTCCTGGGTCACCCATCATCAAAAGAGGAGAGATTTAAATTGGATATTAGAAAGAAATGCTTTATTGTGAGGGTGGTGAGGCCCTGGCACTGGTTGCCACACAGAAGCTGTGGATTTCCCATTCCTGGAAATGTTCCAGGCCGGGTTGGACAGGGCTTGGAGCACCCTGGGATAGTGGAAGGTGTCCCTGCCCATGGCAGGGGCTTGGAACTGGATGACTTTTAAGGTCCCTCCCAAGTCAAACCCTTCTGTGATTCTGTAATCATTACTGTTAACCTCTCAGTGAGAGAGTTTGTTCCCTGCAGAAAAGCCCAAAAAAGCTGCCATTGCCTCAATTTATGTTGAAAAAAAGGATAGAAGCCTAAAGAAAAAATAAAAATAAAAGAAAAAAATTTTAAAAATAATATAAAAGAGCAGGGGCATCCTAGTTGCTGAAAATTAAGCATTAGGGGGAAAAAAATGTTCATGAAAGCCAGATCCAGACTGGCTGGGCAGCTTTCAGAAACAACAACAATTAAGTTTGGAGGAAACCAGATACTCACCATGAAAATTTGCAATTCTTTGTTGAACAAATGTTTCCATGGCAAAGCTCTGTTTACCCTTCACTCGTCCTGTCAGCTCCTGAGCTGGGATGCTGTGCAGCTGGGCAGGCAGTGCCCAGAGGAGCCAGCAGATCTGGGACAGAGCACCGAGCCCGTGTTTGCCTTTTTAATCTTCTACCTGTGTGGGTTAGCGCATGAAATGCATGAATCCCTCACAGGCAACCCAGTTTGGGGAGGGAGGGCTGCAAGGGCCTGATCCCTGAGCAGGGAGCAGCTGCAGCAGGGCATGGCTGGAGACTGGGATGTGCAGGGCCCCGTGGAGGAGCCTGCTGGGGATTTTAGGAGAAACCTGCTGGAAAAGCTCACCAGGTCCAGCCTTGGTGTCCAGAAGTGCGTGGACAAAACCATGAGACTTTTAGGAGGCAAAGCCTCATCTTTGAAAGATTAAACTCACTCTCAAATGATCCAATTTCTTTCTTTCTTTATTTTTTCCTCAGCAAAGACGCAAAGCAGCAGCACATTTCCACCGGTCCCTGCAATCCCATCCCAGGATGCAGCCAGGAATCTGCCGGGTGCAGCTCTCAGAGGCGGGGAGGTGCCGGCTGCCTCGACTGGAGGTTTCCTGAGCAGCGGGGGAGAGCAGCGGCGGGGAGAGGCTGCACTCGGACCCCACCGCTTGGACGCAGCCAAAATGAAACGGGGAAAGTAAACCCGGGGAAACTTGGCTGCGGCTGCTGCTTTCACAGGCTCCTTGGGCTGCGTCTTAAGAAGGCAGCCCACGGAGAGGGGCTGGATTGCTCTCTGCCGTGTCCTGGGGACCGGGAAAGCAGCCAGGGACAGACGGGATGCTGGGAAGCTGCCCGTGCCCTCTGCCAGCACATGCAGGAAGCCGTGCAAGGGCTGCCCACCTCCTCTGCCGGTGAGGGGTGGCCTGGGAGGGGCCCAGGGGTTGCTCCCTGCTGGGTACAAACCTGCATCCCCATCTCAGCACTCAGTGGTCATTTGGGTGTCCCTTTCCTGCACAGGGAAAGAGGTTTGGGGCCTTCGCTGCCCTTTGGACATCTGACCCTTAGGGTTGGTGCATCGCACGCTGCTCTTGGCTGCATCCCTCTCTTCCTTGTCCAGTTGTGCTCCCTGGATTGCTGGGAGCCCTTTCCTGCTGCTCCACAGCCCAGTGCCCTCAACGCTGCTGCTGGGGACTGTCCCTGGCTCTGTGCAGCCCCAGCTCTGGTTTCAGCAGGAGCCTGTCCACGGCAGCTGCACCATTGTCATTGTGAGGCTGTGCTGACAGACACCAGCCAAGCCCCTGGTGGGGACAAGCCTTAATCCACACCCCCCACACAGCCATCCTCATGCTCAAGAGTGTGTTTGGGACTCCTCTGCCATTCAGGTTCTGTCTGGTCCTCACCCCTGTCCTGTTTTCTGCCTCTCCTTTTCCCCTGAAGATGCTGAGTGCCTCTTCAGCATGCCCAGCTCCGGCATTTCTTCTCAACAGGCCAAGCATTCACTCCGTGCCAAACTGTCAGGCTGCTCACTTTCCTGGCACGTGGCCTCCTTGGCTTTCCATCCAGACTGATTTCTTTTAATTTTATGGTTTTATTTTTTCCTCATCTTTAAAATTCACCATTGGTTTTGATTAGGTGGCTGTGGACTTGCAGCCCTTGGGCTTCCAAGAACAGGAAAGGGGAGGTCTGATGTGGTGGGTCTGGTGGCAGCAGTGCCTCAACCCAGCTCATCTTGCTTTTGAGAGAGGAGAACTGCTCTGGATCAGGGGCCAAGAGGTGGCCAAAATGTTTTCTTTTACTCCAGCAGGCTCACAGACTCCCTGCAGCTCCTGGGTCCCAGCATGGAAATGCCACCTCGAGGAGGTGCCAGGGTGAGGAGAGCATTGGTAGCAGAGAAAGAAGATGGGGGCAAGTTCCCAGCCCTAAGAACAGGAATAATGGGGGCAACCACAAAGAAAAAGCAAATGTCTGAAAAGTGAAAGAAGTTGCTTATGCAGAGGAGCCCTGTGGTCAGCTTGGAGAAAGTGGAGGTCCCTTCCTGGCTGTGGCTTCCCAGGAAGAGATTTAGACCCACCTCTGATGGCCCCCTGCCTATCCCCAAACTGCTGAGGGTTTGTGCACCCCATGCTCCCTGTCCACCTGGGACACCAGGTGCAGAGTCTGTCCTGCACAACCTTCCTTCTGTGAGCTAATTCCTTAGGGAAAAAAAAGAAAAAGATGTATTTTGTCATCCAGATTTTGTATGACCCGGGCCTGGGGGGTTCAGGGAATGGGAACCAACAGAGAGGTTTTTTAGTGGTTTGGTTTTCAGTGGTTTCACCTCTGGATATAAATGTTGGAGGAAGTGAATGACTCTGGGTTGACAGGATTTGCAGACCCATATTGGGCCAATTGTTGGAGTAACCAGGGTTCACTTCCTGGAAGGACATCATTGACTTGGGATGTCCAGGAGACACATCTTCACCCCCCAGTCCTTGAGCAGATGTGGCCCCTGCCTCACAGAGACCATGAGCCACCACAGTGGCGGGCTGAAGGGATGGACATCTTCTGCTGGGAGTTGAAGAGGGTTTTGGGTGGGACATCTGTTCCTAGGATAGCATCTGCAGCAAACACTTTTGCCCCCAGGGGAGATGTGGCAGGGTTGAAGAGCAGCCTGCTGTCATCACTGCCACCCAAACAGCTCCTTGGAGTCCCAGCCTACACCCTCCATCCTTCCCCACACCAGGGAGAGAAGGCAGTGAGAGGAGAACCTGACTCTGCCCCAGGGCTGAACCCCACCACAGCAAAACTGAGCCCCACAAACCCTACATGCTTTGCCAGACCCCAAAATATCCCAGCCCCTCCACCCTGCTGCAGTTCTTTCATTTTATTTTTAGACCCGTTGCTCCTGTTAGCTCTTTTCTATTTGTTTTTGGTTCTTATTATTCCTGGCTTCCCTCAGTGTTTTGCTTTCCCTCCTCAGCCCTCATCCGGATGTTTATCCTCACTGCTTGTTTTTCTGCTTTCCCGAGGTGCCTGCTGGTTGTAGCTGTCAGAGGTCTGTGTTTGGAGGGCAAGGGCTCTCACGTAGCTGGGCTGGGACCAGGCATCACCTGGAGGCACCAGGTCCAGGACAGGAGAGGTCTTGGGCACTGTGTTTGCTCCAAATAAGAATGTGGCTGGTGTAGGAATGAGGCAGCCCCTGTAACAGAGAAGCTGGCAGCAGGGTGAAGGAAATGGGGAAAAAAGGAGTGATCCCATCTCTAAGGAGCTCCAGGGGACATCAGTGATGCAGCCAAGGTCACACAGAGGCTCTCCTGCAGCCCTGGGAGCTGCCTCACCCACGTGCCCACTTCACCTCGTTGTCAGTGAGGTTGTGCCTTGACATGTCTTGAAAACCAGGCTGGGCCAGCCAGTGCCTCTGCCTACTAAAACTCAAAAAGTTTTCCTTTTGAGGATCAATACACCCAAATCTGGCTCTGTTTCTTCCATGCTCACCACTCTCCCATGAATGGATTTTTCTGTGTGTTTTTTCTCTCTGCTCACCCAGAAGTGATTTTCAGGTGTTTTGGGACTCCAGCTAAGTCACATCCCCATGGAGTAGGTGGGATGGGCTGTTGCTTCATGGGCCCACAGGGTAAGAACACCTCTGGTTTTTACTTTCTCTCTCACTGGGAGGAAAAGTGATGCAGTGTGAAAAAGGCACTGCAATATCTCACATCAGAGAGCCACGATGGCTCTGGGTATTTTATTGCTGAATTGCAGATAAACACAACACATCCTGCATTTGCTGCCAGAAAAGTCCTGGATTCCCTTTTTAAATTATATATTCCAGTGCAAAGGTGCAGATTTTTATGTATTTTGTGCTTTTGGTGTTCCTCTGTGTTCCTATTCCCATCCTACAGCCTCTCTGCTCAGAGCCACATGGCCATGGGGCGAGGAAGCTCCCAGCAAGGAGATGCTCACAGCTCGTGGATGGGACGAGGACATTCTCTGATCTGTAGGTATTTATTTGAAGTACCTCTCAGACATGAGACCAATACAATAATCTGGAGCAGCCTTCCACCATTTTGGTGCAGTTAAAGTGAAATTTGCATCTGAGACATTAAAGGGCTGGTCTGGAACTCTGCACATGGGCATGGGGACTTTTTATTGCTCAACTTCAAAGAGGTTCAATAACAGGAATGAACATTCAGGTAGGGAAAAGTTCTTTCTTTCCATGTGCACAAGCGTGCCAGAGGAGACACAGACATCCCTGCACACACAGAGTTACAGGGCTCTGGAGAGAGTTAAAACAGAGCAGACTGAGGAGTTTGCATCAAAAATAGTATTATTTTTGGAAGGAAAAGTCAGCTGACACAATGGCCCAAGCTGTCAGGATCTTTTAGCTTTGGGATGAGGGGGGCGAGGGGCAGAAACCCAAATGAAAAGCACTCAGTTGGCTGAAAGGAACCAAAACATGGCAATTTTTGACCAGCTTGAGGCCAAAGCCTGCAGGGCTTCATGAGAGTCTGGGTGTTGGGGATATCAACTCCAGGTCCCATCTCTGTGCACTCTGAGCAGCTTCCCTTGGACCATGCACAGGCATGGGGGGCAGGGTGCTCCCCAGTGGGTCTGTCCTCAAGGGCTGGGGCTCCTGAGGGTCACATCCAGTCTGAATTTGATTCAGCAGAAGAAATGTAAATGTTTCACTACACAGGCACTGGGTCCTGTCCCTCCTGCATCAAAACCTGGCAATAAATCTGAGGTTTCTGCATGTGTGGGGTTTTTTTCCTGGATTTTTGATTCTACTGGCAGAGCTGATTCCTTGTACCTTTCTTGGTGCTTGGCATGAAAGCAAGTGTTAAAAAAGCATGGGAAACATTTCATTCATGTTTTAACCTGGGGAAATTTGGATCTTCTGCCTTCAGAAAAAGCTTCCTCCGGGAAATCACACCCAGTGCAGGACATCTCTGGCAGTGAGTTCACAGACATCCTTCCCTGCCCTTCCTCAGGACAAAAAAGGCTCATTTGTCTGATTCCCTGGTTTCTCTGCCATCCCTTTTGACTCCATGGCACGTGGGCACATGTGCACAGACAAATGTCCACACCAGGGACCCGAATTTTCCCTTATCCCCAGGTGGGGATGCATCCACTGCTGTCACTCATTGCAGCTGAGGGCTGCAAGGATAAGGCCACACCTGCAGAGGACCATCCCAGGAAGTCTTATGGTTTTTGTTCTAACCTTTTCCTCCTCTGGTTTCCAACCCATCCCTGTGGGGTTCAGCCCCTAAAAGGGCATCCCTGGATGCTGGCTCCATGGATGCTTTGATCCAAACAGGTCCCTCCCTGGCTGCTTCCCATCCTTGAGCAAGACCTATGTGTACCTGTAGATGTTCTGTGGACTTTTCATGTCCTGCATGCTCTGTCCTGCACAGGGGGGAGAGAGAGCCAGGGCAGGGCTGAGGGCAGAGCCAGCTTTTCTCCTCCCAGGGTATTTCACTAAGTGGAAACAAACCCAAGGAAGCAATTCCAGAGCCCTGTGCCAGCCGTGTTTGCAGAGGCTGGGGAAACAACGAAGGTTCTGTCTCTTTCTGCAGGCACAGTGAGGCTCTAGTCTGGTGAGGAGCATGGAGGCAGTGCCAGAATCCTTGGAAAAGTACTCAAATGAAGCCTCAAAGAGGAGTGATGGTGCTGGAAATGGGCCTGGCAGCCCATCCTGTTTGTGGCATGGGTGAGATGGATGGTGTGACACCCAGACTCAGCTCCACGCTTTGCTTTTGACCCCTTTTAATTGTAAAGAGAAACAAAATTAGTCCTTATCAGCCTCTTCCATCTCATGGCTTTCCCTGCCCCTTTAAACATTCCCCCGTTTTTTCTTCCATCATGAGCTCTTTGTTGAGAACCTGGGATCCTTCACACCCTGTTGCTCCTGGTTTTACCAGGATAACCCCTTCTGGAAAGCTGGGACTGGAGCTGTCCCCTGCCCATTTTCTGTAGCTCTGGTGCTGAAGCAGTGGCTCATGCTCTGCTCTGGATCCACAGCCGTGCTAACCCCCCTGCTGCCCTGCCCGAGCTCAGCTCCAGCCCGGGGCTGCAAAGCTGGGGAGCCTTACCTGGGAGCCTTGCAGGGATGACACTTTCCCAGAAGGGGAAGGAGATCAGCCCCTCCCTGCTGGCTGTTTCCAGAGGGGAGCGGCTGCCAGGCAGCGGGGTCACCTCTGCCCGAGTCGGGGCTGTTTCCCCGGGGTTTTGGCAGCAGCCCCTGTGCCTGTCCCAGCGCTCTCATCTCCCCCCGCGGCGGCTCCCGCTGGGATCCGCAGCGTCCTTTGCTGGCTGGGGGCAAAGGATTTTAAGTGCCGGGGATTTTGGCAAGTTCGAGAGGCAGCAGTGACCCTGCTGTGCTGGAGCATGTGCTTCAGGCATTTCCTTGGGCTGCGACGTGTTCCCATCACCAGATCCCAGCGCAGGGTACGATGTGCAGGGCAGGAGCAGCGGCCGGAGCTGCCTGGAGTGGGCAGTGCGGTGAGGCTGGGACATCCCATACCGCGGCCTGAAACATTCCCTCTGTGGCTTCCTGGCCAGGAGAGCCTGGGCTGTGCCTCGGGGAGGGTGGGATCTGCTGACAGCAGGGGAGGGGCAGGTGCTGCTGGGGCAGGACATGACCAGGCTGGTGCCACAGTGCTGACCAGGTGCCAGCCAGCACACCGAGGAGATGTGGAGCTGACACCCAGGCCAGAGCAGTCTGACAGAGAGACTTTCCAGCAGATGTTGTTTCAATAAACTCTCCTTGTCCCTTTCTGTAGATATACACGTTTTTGGAAAGGCTTTTTTCCCAGGCTGGAAGGGTGCTCAGGTTAAAGAGAGAGGAGTCACGGAGATGGTCAGCACAGAGCTGGCCAGGGTCATACCTGATGCCACCTAAACCTTGGGGTCACACCTTTGCCTGAAGCACATTTGAAAACATCCAGCAGCAGCCACAGCACTGCCTGAAATACGGACTTTGTCCCACAATTTCTCATTCCCATGGAGCTGCCAGGCTCAGGGACAGACTGGTGCCTATTGCTGTGGCATCACAGACCAATCTGCCACATTCCCCGTACAGGACACACAGGGGAGGCATCAGTCACGCTTTCATTCCCCTGCAGGGGAGCATTCACACCCTCGGGGCACAGGCACCACCTCCCAGCACCCCTGGAGGGAACAGCTGCTCTGATTTTGCTGCTGTCTAAATGACACAGGAGGGACAAAATACAATTCCCTGTATCTCTGACAAATCTTTCTCTGGCAGATGAGCTCTGACCCACTTTGCAGTGGAGCCAGATGTGTAAATTTATGAATGCAGATGTATTTCCCTCAGACCTGGGAAGGAAAGTTGTATTGCTGCCCATCTATGTGGCCTCTTGGGCAGAGGAGCTGGATTTCACGGGAAAATATTTGTGGTTCAATCCTAAAGGTTTTTAAAGGAAAGGAAAACATGAGCTCATGCCATGCCTTTTCAAAGGCAGTCCCAGTGGTCCAAACCAAGGAATGTTGGAGTGATAACATTTATATCAAGCTGAAAACTGCAGCTAGGAAAGAATTCCTAACCTGACTTTTCAGAGGGTCACATTTTCACAGCTTTTGTCTTGGCATTGGTTATGACTCCTTCCCTGGGATTTCACACTTGCTGGTATCCAAACAGAAGTTTTATGGTACAGGACACAATTTAGCAAATATCTCCTCCTTCTCTCAATAAATCCCTTTTTCAACCATGCAAATGGCAGAGCAGCATCCCTGGGACCCCCCTCCCAGAGCAGTGGTGGTGCATCTGGAAAAGAAGCATTATTTAGATGCTGACCTCCTATGCAAGTTTTCCTCCTTCAAAGTACCCCAGGTGGTCATACAAGTTTGCAAGAGCACCTTGAAAGTGCCAATATCCTGAAATACAGCTTGGATATGAATTCCACTGACTGTATTTGATGTGGGTACCTGATTTAGGGTCATAAAATTTGCAGCTTTTGCTGTTTTAGAAGTTACTGTGATTTCTAAACTGTAAGCCAGTTTAGAAACAACATAAGGCGAAGACAAATTTAAATACAGAATAACACACCAAGAGACATAATATTTCTATTTATTTTCAGATTTTAAAGGTACTTGTTAATTGCCCACACTTCCCAAATTAAAACAACATAAAGATGCTTGGATTTGGTATCAGAAGATAATGGTAGGGGCTGAAATCAGGGTATATAGGCTTAAAGGAAGATATTCAGAAATATTTAAGACGCAGGTTGTGCAAATTTTGTATTCTGTGGGATGTCTGACACTGTGTGATGTCAGGGAAGGGCTCTGCCTCTCTTCCAGAGAAGTGCCACTCAGGTGCTAATTTGTCAGTCAGATTAGCCAAAAGTTTTTCCTGCTGGAGGCAGTGAAGCAGGAGCCTGGTGAATCAAGAGGAGAGCAAAATTCTTGACTTTGTTGTTATCCAGATTCAACATGAGGAAGGAGTTCCCTCTGGCATCCTGCAATAAACCCGTAAGCCTGCAGCCTGCTGGCAAGGATGCTCTCCTGGGAGGGATGCATTGGGAGTTCTTACAGCTGCACTGGATGGGGCAAGCACATATCCTCTTTTTTGGGTGTTTTTTCATGAACACAAAACACCTGGAAGTCCGTTTAATAAGGACCTTGATCCTGTCCAGGTATTAAAATGCCAAGGGCACACCTGGAGACATGAGAATTACCTGCTTACCCTTTTCCATGGGAGAGGACTTGCCCAGTGCAGGCTTGGCCAGCGGTGCAAGCCTGGAGCATTTTCTGTTCCAGGCAGCGTGGGCAGGAATTCTCACCTTTCTGGCTGGCTGCCTGCTGAGCTGATGTGAATTTGCCCTGCAGTTTGGGGTTTGCACACCCGAAGCTTGTCCGAGGCTCTCTCCATCCCTTTGAGAGCAGCTGCTCTTCCTGCTGCACCTCTTGGCACAGGAGGATGGAGCACAAGGCAGAGCAGGCACTCACACGCCCAACAGCTGAGCTGTTTTCCCCTGACTGTATGATTTGATGTGACACAAGGCTCATGATCCTCCTGTCACCTCTTGCCGCTGCTGTGGTGACAGCTCTAGTGACACCGACTGCCGGGACACCTCACACGGGAGGATCCTCGTCCCTCCAGAGCAGCTTTTCTGGGCATACCTGAGCCTCAATGAGATCAGCTGCACCCAGCCTCACCCCAAAATATTCCCCAGCCCCCCGCTCTCCGATCTGCCGCCCCCAGCGCCGTCCCTGAGGTGACACCGGCACCGGCACCGGCACCGGCAGGATAGCGAGGATTCCACAAGGTGGCATCAAAAGACCTGAGCTTCCTCCGGCAGAGCGCAGATCCCGCAGGGTTCAGGGCTGTTGTGGGATGGCTCGGCACCCTCCGCAGTCAGAGCCCTCTCTGGGGAGAGGGAAGAGGGCTCTGTGGGGTTTGTCCTTTAGGGGTCAGCAGACTCTGACACACAGCACTGCCTTCCTGGGGCTGCAGGGCTGTTTGTCCGTCACATCTCGTCAGGGAAGGGCAGGCACGGACAGCAAACACTTGGAGGGGTCTCTAAGGAAATCAGCGTGCTCCCTCCGTGCAAAAAATCTGCAGCGAGGGGATTGGTGGAGAGGGAAAAGGAGTAGTGAGCAATGGGGAATGTCAGCAGGTAACAAAAACCCTAGGAAAGAATGACCCAGGGCTGATGGGTCCGGTTGAGGCAGGTTTGCTTTTTACAGAGCAGCAAAGTCAGAGGGAATCCCCAGGGAGGGAGGAACACCAAGCACAACCTGGGAGTGAACCCAGAGCTCGTTCTTGTTACACAGCCCTAGAACAACGCAGTGGTTTTATTTACCAGGCTGGAAGATGTTTGCCAGCCCTTATCCCACAAATTTCATCCCTGGGGTGTGCCCTAGCTCCTGCTAAGCTTTTTGGAGGCTACACTCAGTTCTTCAGCACCCTGGGGTGGCCCTGGCCGGGCTTGGCACTGAGGTGAGCAGTGCATCAGAAGGGTGGGATGGGACCCCGGGTGGGAGTGTTGGAGTAAGCACAAAGCACGGCTCTGTGGTTAGTTGTGTTCGGGCTGTTTTGGCAAGAGGCAGGCTCCAGCGGGACTATTAAACCATTGCAGCCCTCGGAGGCATCGCAAAGCAAACCGAAAAAATGACAAATGGGTGAGCTCGTCCCTCGGGCAGCAGCAGGAAAGGGGACTCAGCGGGAGGCTGTGTCCCACAGCGAGCTGGCACTCACGGGGCAGAGCCAACAGCGGGGCCCACACGGGATTACTGCAGGCTCTGAGGAGCTGCAGAGCAGCAATTCGGGCAATATTTAACCATTTGCTGTCCACTCCTGCCATAATCAGCCTGTCCTGTGAGAGCCCAGAAGGAGCTGCCCTGTGCATCAGGGGGCGGGGGTGGTGTTGGTGCCGGTGGTGTGTTGGTTTGCTTTTAAAAATATTCTTAAACTTTAAAAAAAGAGACCAACAATGATGATTAAACAGTGAATAAAGGCACAGCCGTCCCTGTGGGAGGCTCTCACACGGTGGAGCTGTTGCTCCGCGGCAGCGCAGGAGCCCCGAGCCCCACCCCGACAGCCAGGAGTTCATTTTGCTCTCAAAAAGTCGGAATTTGGCCGTGGGACACGACAGCAAGCACGGGTGTAGCAGAACCACCACCCAAATTTAAGGTGTTTTGTTTTGGAGCAAGGGGCTGAGCCAATGAGGGAGGCTTTAGCCAGGTAGAGGGGGGTTGAAGGGGAGCTCAGATCTTACCCTGAACTTTGCCTCAGGTGTTCTTGGACCTGTTGGAGTGGCTGCTGAGAGGCCGCGAGGATGCTCAGAGGGCTGGAGAAGCTCTCCTGTGGGGACAGGCTGAGAGAGCTGGGGATGTTCAGCCTGGAAGGGGGAAAGGGAGATCTTATTGGAGCCCTCTAATACCTAAAGTGGGCTTGTAATAAAGTGGGAAAATGACTTTTTAAACAAGCTGGTAGAGACAGGAAAAGTGGGAGTAGTTTTAAATTAGAAGAAAATTAGAAGGTAAAGATATTTAGATTAGATATTAGGAAGAAATTCTTCCCTGTGAGGGTGGTGAGCCCTGGCACAGGTTGCCCACAGAAGCTGTGGCTGCCCCATCCCTGGTGGTGTTAAAGGCCAGGTTGGATGGGGCTTGGAGCCACCTGATCCTCTGAAAGGTGTCCCTGGCAAGGGGGTTGGAACAAAATAGTCTTTAATATCCCTTTCAACCCAAATGACTACCATTCTATCATAATTCTGTTATTATCTAGGAAAAAAAATATTACTACCTAGAGAAAAATAAAATTTGAAAAATCCCAGCAGTTCCAGCTGCTCCTCCAGCCCTCCTGACGGGCTCCCCTCCCTGAGCACAGGGACCCCCTGCTCCTGCTGCCTGTCCCTGCTGCCACCTCAGCTGGCCCAGGCCTTGAGCAGCTCAGGATGGGCACGGGGAGGGTTTGTGTGGCTGATCTGTGCAGTGATGGTTGGTGCCAGCTTGGGGAGCCCTGTCGTGACACCGAGACAGCTCCAGAGCCTGACACTGAGTGTGGGGACACAGACACAGCTCTGCTCATCCTTCATCACACACACCTTCCACCCTCATCCACATCTGCTTGCTTTCCTGGGGCAGGGGGGTTCTGGGCCCCTTTTCTCCCTGCCACCCTCAGCAGGTCTGAGGTCTCACTCCTTTCCAGCCACAGACTCATAGCTGCAGGGAGTAGGCTGGGGATCAATGGCTCCTTTAAATAGCCTGACCCAAAGCCTCTCTAAGCAGCTGGCTCTGCCAAGCAATAATAAAACTGCCTGGCTATAAGCTGTTCTAGCCAAACATTTAATGTTAACATTACCAGATAAACTCTTCCCTTCTTTTCTGAGCAATGAAGGACGACAATACCTGTGCCATGAGGAAGACACTGCTGCCATCCACCTGCACAGCAGCTTTCATGGGAGGGGGTCATTACAGGCCTGGCATCACAGTCCCACACCCTGCACACACACACATGGGCCAGCACTGGGCCTGGGAGCACCCTGAAACATCCCAGGCATTTTTTGAGAGGCTTCTCTGGGAAGCCAATGGGGCAGAAGATTGTGCTTAAGTGCTTCCCTGGCTTGGGGCTTGTATTTACTAATAATCATAGTTAATCTCTGCCTCATACAAGTCAGCCTGCACACACATCTTGTTTAAGCTTTTTAAGATATGCTTTTGTTTACTGCAACCACCTCTGAGCCATCATTTTCTCACAAATGGCCTATGAATAATCAGTTATGTGCTATTAATGTTGTATGGCAATGTTCAGTGACAAAGGAGCAACAGAAATCTACTGGTCTTCAAAGGAAAACCTTGAATAACCCTGTGCAAATCCAAGTGTTTTCAGCCTGCTGCCAAGGCTATGAATATTGCAGATATTACATGTCTTTGTATGGTATTTGTTAAATAATTAAGATGGAGGAAGAGATTTTAGCCTAAATGGCTGCTTGAAGTTGCAGCATTAGAGACTTGAAAAATTACTGCTGGAACCCATAAACACAGGTTTGCTTTTGGATTCAGTCTCTTAACATTTTGTATAGGTTAGGAGCTGTTTCCCAAAGATCAAATACAGGTTCCAGCTCATCCTACCTGGAGCTGTGCAGAGACAAAGGAAGGAGGAGATAATGAATGGAGAGTGGAGTGCTGTTGGGCTAGGAAAATCCAAGTGTTTTTGGGCATCACCCTCCAGGGATTTTTGCATTGTGCATGTGTGGTTATAAGACTGGGTTTCTTGAAATATCCTCAGAATTGCCTGAGCTGTGTACAGGAAAGTTAATTTTCACAGAATCATAGGATTGTTAAGGTTGGAATAGACCCTTAAGACCATCAAGTCCAACTGATAACCCAACACTGGCATATTCATCAATAAATTATGTCCCAAAGTGCCTTTTGAACATGTCAGGAGTGGTGACTCCACCACTGCCCTGGGCTGCCTGTTCCAAGGCCTGACCACCCTTTCAGTGAAGAAATTTTTTCTAATATTAAATCTAAACCTACCCTGGTGCAACTGGAGGCCATTCCCTCCTGTCCTGTCACTCGTTTCCCAAGAGAAGAGCCCAACTCTCACCTGGCTGCACCCAGGAGAGTGAGAAGGTCCCCTCTGAGCCTCCTTTTCTCCAGGCTGAACAACCCCTTGACTGATCCCCTAGACCAAACTCCTTGCTATCCTGTCCCCAGCCTCTTGCTCTCTTTCTGGTCAATGCAGTCCCTTGGTGTTCCCAGTGAAGGCCATGCAGGAGTTGCTCAGCTCCACCAAAGCTCTGGAGAGGAGCTGGGGGATGGTGCCAAGCCAAGACCAAGCCTGTGTTGGGCAGGTTTTCACAGAATCACAGAATAGTTTGGGCTGGAAGTGACATTTCAAGGCCACCCAGCCATCCCTCAGTAGAGACCAGGGATACCTTCAGCTAGACCAGGTTGCTCAGAGACCTCTCCAACCTGGCCTTAAATGTCTCCAGGAATGGGGCATTCACTGCTTCTGGGCAACCTGTGCAGCGCCTCACCACCCTCATCAAAACCATTTTTTTCCTCAAATGTACTCCCCATTAGTTTAAAATCATTGCCCTTTGTCTTATTGCCTTTTAAATAGTCTGTCTTCACTAGTATTTGATGTGATAAATTCAACAGCAGCTGGATCCTCATCCTTTGGTGGGTTGCACAGAAAGTTCTGGCTCGTGGAATCAGTTGAAGCCATGGCTGGCTGGTAGAGCACCTTCACAGCTTCACATTGGGCTTTCAGGTGTGAGGGCTGCTGCCAACACCCAGGGGATTTTCACACATGCTCAGGAGCAGGCAGGAAAAATGAACTCTCTCTGGCAACTCCGTATGGTTTTGTCTTTCCCATCAGCCATCTCCTGGGAAATGGGCTCCATCCTCCCCCACCTGCAGGCTGCTGGGAGAGCAAAAGCAACTTCCAGCAACTCCAAATCCTGGGGCAGGTCCAAAACCCAGCTCAGGCCAATCTCTGCTGGCTTCTCCCCTCCTTTAAGTGGGGGAGAAGCCCCCCAAAGACAGCAGCACCCCCAGCCCACTGCACTGCTCAGCCAGGCTTGACTGTTTTTTTCCTGCAGTCACCTTTGGGGCCTGGCAGTAATCTCGAAGCATCTGCTCCAAATCATCCAGGATTACAGGAATTAAAAAAAAAAAAACAAACCCAATTAGAGACCCAGGGTCCTGCAAGCACAAATCCGTTTAGCCCTAATCCAGGCTGCTGCCCCTTCCCAAAAGGCAAAGGGGACCCTTGGGGGCTGTTTCTTGTGTGCCCCAGCACCACCTCTTCTCCTCAGCCTGAATTTACCCATTTTTGCCCCAGCAGTAGCACCAGGGGTCCTGCTCATGTCAGTGGGGAAATGGAACACTTGGCTTTGGGCTCTGAAATCAGCAGCACAGACCTGGGGTGTCAGTGCCAACCTCTTCCCCTGGGCACACCCAGAGGGGCTCCCAGAGGATTGTGGATGGAAAGGGGGGTGCAAACACATCTGAATGTGCCACAGTGCCTGTCAGGGTCTGGACACCAGGCAGAGGCTCCTCCCCACCGTGCTCACCATCGTGTCCATTCCTCTGTGCCACCAAGGCCACCCTCAGGGCTTTGCTATGCTCTGCACTCAGCATGCACTGGGACACCTGCAGTCCCATGCTCACTTTGCTGGCAATTCAATGTGGAAATGCTCTTCTGAGATAAGGCACAGAAACTGGAGTCTTTAGTAGAGTGAGGGTAGAGACTGAAAACCCGTTAGGAAAATGTCTCTTTTCCTTTGAAATCCTCTGTTTCTTTCAGTGGGATCTTCTCCAGCTGGTTAAACTTTTTACCTGCAGCCCTAAACATCTAAGATAAAAATGCATTATCCATGGACATGTGTCCCAGTATGCCCATAAACTCTGTGAATCACATATTTTAATCAACATTGGATTCCTCTTGTGTGTGGCAACATTTGCATCTGATTGTAAATTTTACACCCAGAAGACATCCATAAGGAAAACAATCAATGCTTTCATTGTTAATAATTGAATGGGAAAATCTTTGAATTAATATTCAAGGACTCAGGGGGTTTACATGCTTCTAAGAGATGGGTGACTGCCACAGCACGAGAGAAACAAAAGGGTTTTTTTGCCTCCTTTTTTTCTTACATATGATGCAAGAAAAGGTGCTCATAGCAGAGCTTCCAGACAGGTGATGCTGTGACAATTAGCAGCACATTTAGGTATGCTGAAATATGAGATGCTCTAGGTGGCAAAAGCCTTCACAATTCAAAGGGGTGTTGGTGGGTGGGGAATCCCTTTCTGTCTCAGAAAGTCCCTTCCTGTGGGGATCCTCCCAGGACCACGGTGTTCTGCTCTTTTCTGGCACCTCCTGCTGCTGCCAGGCCGAGTTCACCTCTGGGCTTGGTGTGGCAAGGACAGATGGGGGTTGTGGAAAAGGTGTGTCTCATCAGCAGAGTGGACCGTGTTAGTGCCAGGTCTTCCTGTGAGCCTCACTGGGGCTTTTATAAGCTCCAGAGAGATTTGGGGAGAGGGTCTGTCCAAGGGTGAAGGGAGAGGGCTGGAGAAGAGGAGGAGCAGAAAGGAGGGGACCACAGGGGTTGAAAAGATGCTGGAGCAAAGAGCAGAAGGACAAGGGAGGGTTTGTGATGAGCAGACACTGCAGGGCAGAGGATCCACCATGAGAACCTCCAAGCGCTTCCTCCAAGTGCTTCAGACTTGCCCCAAATCCTTTCGGTTTTGGGGTCTGGCAGCTCTAATGCCTCAGTGCTGCAGGGATCCCCATGCCCCAGGGTGGGTGGCACCCTGAGGGTGAGGACTGGGGCTGTGGAGGGCCACAGTTGTCCTGTGAGCGTGGGCAAAGTCAGGATGTCTGTGTGGTTTGTCCTCCTGGGACACCAGAGCCATGACTGACCCACCATGTCACCATGGCCCTCAGCTCACAAACTTTTACATTTGCTGACTTTTACTAAAAGCTTTGTTAATTTGGTGTATCCCTGACTTAAAGGTCCATCAGCTTCCTTGGGACCTGGAGCGTTCATCCTGGGTTGGTAGGAGATGCCAGCTGGACGTGATCAGTCCTGACTTGTTAAGAACAGCACTCATTGAAGGACTCTCCTTGTGAATAAAAATTTGCAAGATAAAAAATACAGGTAACTCATTTTTCTGAGATTAGTTTCTGAAACTTCTCTGAGGCAGAAATGAGAGGTTCAACAATTCCTCAGTGAGAGGAGCAACACCATGCAACACCCAGAGCTGTGTATTTTCCCATCCCTCACAAAGATGAAAAGACTGGCAGTTGAAAATAATCCCAGACTTCTGCATAATAGCTAATTTTAATTTGACTGGGGCTGTGGCTGCCCCAACCCTGGCAGTGTTCCAGGCCAGGCTGGACAGGACTTGGAGCAACCTGGGACAGTGGAAGATGTCCCCGCCCATGACAGCAGGTTGGAACTGGATGGTCTTTAAGCCTCTTCCAAACCAAACCATTCTATGATTCTATGATTTTAACCACTTTGATACCCATCACAAGAGTTTCCTTCTGGCTCCAAAAGGGAAGCTGTAGTCCATCTCCCCAAGGTCCAAGGCAGTGAGAGGAACACTCTGGATTTTCTCAATGCCTTGCAGCACAGCCTGTTCTGGAGATAGGATGCAGAATTGCAAGGGTGGAAAAAGTCTTCTCTTAGGTTCTGTTGTGCAGCTTGTTACAGAGTTTTTAATGTCCAGGTAATTAAAGCCCTGAGAGTTGTATTCTCATGCTGTTGTGGAAGGGTTTGATCTAGTAGCCATGGAAGTCAACAAGAACCTGTCTTCTGGTCTTAAGATGTGTTTGGTTCTGGCTTGAATTGACAGCAAGATGCAGTGTAGATCTTAGCAATGAATACTGAAGGAAATATAGTTTATTTAGTTATGCAACAAATAATGCCATTCTATTAAAGAAATGCAAGCAATTCATTAATTACGTCTACTTTGCAATGTAATGCAGGAATCACTCTGCTCCATCACTCTTGGTGTCTTCTGATACTTTGCTTGTGCTGCCAGGAATTTCATGTCTTCCTGAGCTTTGCCCTCACAGCTTAGATAAATATTCTAGAAGTGCAAACAAGATCAGCACTGCCAGTGTGAGCAGCTGGACCGAGGCCCTGGGCCAAGGCACTGTGCTCTCACGTGTCTGCACTTGGAAGGTGAAACTCAGAAACCTCACAATGACTGGGTCAGTCCTGCAACACAAACAAACCTAAACAGACAAAATGTATCCCTACAACCCTGTGTATGTAGTGACACACAGAGGTGACACATGAGCAGCAGCTGTAATGCCTGGAAGGCCGTGAGGGCCTTGGCAAGGTGACTTATTCGTAACAAAGCACAGGAAATTGTTAAAAGCAATAAAGATATCAAATGAAAAACATGCTGCAGCACTGCTAAGAACAGCCTTTCTTCTGTCACCCTGTCCCACATGATGTGGGTATGATCCTGCAGCCCCTCGATGCTTCCTGGCACCACAAACACCCCACTGACAGCAGCAGGACTGCAGGGAGGCTGGGGATTGCTGATCATGAAGGTGACTGTGCAGGATCAGGGCAGCACACAGTGACAGATCAGCCTTGCTTCTGCATTAAAAAAAAAAAAAAAAAAAAAAAAAAGGAATTTTTGATGAAATAGTTGAAGCAGTGGGGATTTACTGAACCAGCGTTACACTGCCCATGCAGCTTGCTCAGTTTCCTGTTGCTAGCAATTCAGATATTGTCCAAGCTGTCCTGCTCACCAGTGCATGAACTCTGAAAACACTTAGCCACTACCAGCTCTTTGCATTATTTCAGCTGGAAGAACCGTGGTAGGTAAAGCAGCGATGATGGATCTAAACGATAATAAAGTCTCCCTGTTGAAAATTTAAAGTGCTATACAACTATTTTTAGTGACCTCTCCAGCTGAGATAATGCAGAAAGCTAACTAAATGTGAACATCCATCTTAGGAGAATTGATTCTTGCAGTTTGCAAACCAAGGTGAACTGTAGAAGGTTAATGTTCATGCTCCAATACAAGAGATATCAGCTGTATGAAAAGTTGTATACTGCACATGTAAAGTAATAACCTATTCAATGGCTAATGTGGATTTTTTCTTCCTCGAGCATGTTTATTTCCATAATGGACATTTAGTTTAGACAGAACACTAAGAGCCCCCTCCATCATAGCCTCCTCCCTCTCCTCCTTCTGTGTGTGTGGATGTGTGTGATGTCTGTGGGCATGAGGGAAGGAGAAGAATCTGGTTTTGGTTCAGGAAAGTGAACATGCAAGCATTCAAGCATGGCCCAAACCTAAGTTCTTGGGTCAGCACTTTCAAATTCAGGCTTTTAAAATGAGGCAACTGTATTTTGTGGCTTCCTAAATAAAAGAGCTGAGCACCAGCAGTTCTCTCCCTGCAAGGAGATGGAGAGCACTGGCTGCCTTTGCAAAAATGCAGCACATACTGCAGAATGCAGCACATATTCCAGGGCTGCTACAGCAAGTTCTTTACTTCTCAGAGCTCATTTATCTTGGAAGGGCTCCACATCCAGCAGTGCAGCCTGCTGCCCTGCCCCTCCAAACCCTTAGATGGCAATTAGCAACATCAATAAGTAATAGAACAAATACTTTGTCTCTAAAAAAACAAGCTGCAGGCAGAGCAGCTCCTTCACTTTACTCTGAGACTGCGCTAAACCCCTAAATTTTTAATATTTCATCTGCTTAAAGCCCTAGTCCTACAAAAATTAATTTTTGAGATGAGACACTTGAAAGCCAATGTGTGATGAAGGAAGGGTGAAAGGCAAGACCTGATGCTTGTAAACAACCCTATCCATCAAATCTGGTGCACGCCAAGGACAACACTGTGGGGAAGATTTTTAGCAGAGTTCCTGTGGCTCACCTCTTTAGCAAAGAGACAATGATTTTCCAGCAGAAGCAAAGCCTAAAGAAAATGGCGGAAAACAGCTAAAATACTGTAATAAGAATGTTCATTAGCACTAACTTGTAATAAATTGAACTATTACTGGGGAAAATAGCTTTTAAAAAGTTGAAAAATAATGAGATCCACCAAGAAGCCATGAGCTTTGTGCTCTTAAGTGGCAATGTGGCTCTAGTGTTGCTTCAAGAACCATTCCTTGCAGAAGACATCCCACCACTGAAGAGCCCTGAAGTCCCTCTGACCCACGAGTGACCTGCCACATGAGTCTGCCAGGAAACACTCCAGCAGTTTAAGCTTAACAACCAAATTGGTTTGCATCACTCCTTCAGCACTTGGGGCTCTCAGGGGATAAAAAGGATCACCGACTGAGTGGGAACAATACTCACAGAAATCAACTCTGGCCTCAGGAGTCTCCTCTCACTCTGCGGTCAATAGGCAGAGACGAGCCTTGGCAGACAGTGAACTTGATTAGAGAGATGATCTTGGTTAAAACTGCCTAGATCTCCTTGCTGCTAAGGACAGAGGGGGAGGAGGGTGGGGCCGGCTCTCCGGGCAACACAGCCTGATTGACGGGGCTGGATTACTGCAGCAGCGTAACCGGGCTGGGATTAGGTGCCCTGAGTCACCTACCTGAGCACTGCTCTCTCTCACCGACCACACGGCAGCCCCTGCAGATCAACCCCCTCCACGGCAGTTTTGGGGACACCTGTCCCCAGGGTGACTCCAGGGACTGGCTGCTGACCTGCACCACTGGAAGGTGTGGTAGGGAAAGTGGTTGTAAACCAAGGCAATTTTGAAGAACCACCCATAAAGTCTTCAAATTGACTTAAGAAATTACCTGGCCTGAGAAGCAGTTTCCAATATAGATGTCCTGATAGAGATGTTGATGAGAAGGCTTTTTTCCCAGCCTGCAGACACAGTGATTTGCTCCCTGAGGAATGGTTGTGTGTTCTTGTGTTCTTTTGAGGTGCCTGAAAGGCTCTGGAGCTGCGTGTCCCTGTGTGTGGCTGGTACACTGTACATTTAATGAGGAATTACCCTCCCATGTGGAGTTCCAAAGAAGAGCTCTCATCCCATCCTCAGTTACCTTGGTATTACAACTCTGTGTTATGAAAGCATTTCAAGAATTGTTCCTGAAG
This sequence comes from Cettia cetti, assembly GCA_013401135.1. Classification (NCBI taxonomy): domain Eukaryota; kingdom Metazoa; phylum Chordata; class Aves; order Passeriformes; family Sylviidae; genus Cettia; species Cettia cetti. The sequence continues at coordinate 21,251 of VZUI01031583.1, forward strand.
AAGCACGTGCATTTCAGTCTGTGAAATTGGGAGGAATGGGATGGCTCTGTACTGAATGGAACCTCTAATGGCATTGAAAGAAGATTCAGACCAGCAAAAGGCTTCCAAATGAAAAAAACCCCAAGTCCTGTTGTAGAGCCCTCTGTTGAAATCAACAGGTCTTGAAAAAGAGAAGGTAGTGTTGGGTTAAAACTTCCTGTTTGTCCTAGGGAAGCCCCAGATAGTGTGCCATTGGGGTTACTATGGAGTTATTGAATAAAGGCTGAGAAGCTTGTTCTGCTGATCAATACCTGTGTGTGCATGCAGACCTCGGCAGTGGCTGTTTGTCTCTTAGAGGCTCCACTCTGAAACCTTTCTCCAGCTTTTGTGGAGTTTTCAAAGGGGTTGAACTTCTGAGACCAGTGCAAATAAGATGTGGGTGCTCAGGATAAATAGATGCCTCCGTTGTGCTCCTACCTCTAGATTATTACAACCTCTCTTCTCACATCTTTGCTTTATATTTGACTGTTAAAAAAAAAAAAAAAAAAAAGGAGGAAAAAAAAAGGGGTACCAAGAGGAACAGCTTTAAATGGAAATAAAGAGATGTGTCTAAATCCTTTAGGCTGTTTGGGATGTCTCAAGTGATTTAGTCTGGCTGTATCTGTACATTAAAGCATATGAGGGCACTGAGGTTCACCACTTATCCTATTAAAACGTTAGAAGAGTCCCTGGCTCAGGTTTGCCTCAGACCAGGCAGAGCTGTGTCACACAATCCCTAGGGAAGAGCTCAGTGGCTAGCATGGCATGCAGAGTCTTTCCCATGGACACAGCCACCTTGGGAGGGTGAGGAGGGTGAAAATCACAGAGCAGTGGCCCCACCAGCAGGCAGCAGTATCAGGACAAGTCATTTAACAGCTCAGGCGTGGCAGAGTGTCTTCCTGCTCCACAGCAAGTCTGTACTGTGACAACAAAGAGATAAAACCCTGCCAGGTGTCTTCCAGGTGAGATAGGGAAAAGAGGGACCACCCCATAAGTCTGGTCTCCATATGGACACTCTCCTGATAAGGCTCCCTGTGTTGCCTGAAAATGAGCTGCAAATCCAGATTTTGGGGATAGTGAGCTGCAAGTCTTGTCTGACACCATTTATTTGATTGCCCACTGGGGAGGAAGTCCTGGAGGTCCCACCAAGTCCCTCCTTGGGCATTGGTGGAAAGCAGATGCTTTTCCTTCAGCAGTAAGTGGGGAGGGTGAGGATCCCATCCTGCCCATGCTGGGTGTGAGGGTCACCCACAGAAGTGGGTTTAGCTCAGCACTGTCAGCCAACCCCAAGATAAAAGACAAGTTCCCTGGGTTTTACTCTGTACAGTGAGAGAAGAGCCTGTAAAAGGAGAGCACTGGGTGACTGGCACAATTTTTAGGATTTCTGGGACAGAAATAGTGGAAACAGTGGTGAGGGCTGATGCTCTGGGCTGACTCCAGAGGGATGGAATGGCAGCAGCTCTGCTAAGTGTAAGGAGAAAAATTAAAGAGGTGTGGAGGATTATGGGGCAACAGTGCCTCTCTTCCACCTCTGGGAAGAGGCAGAGATGACAAATATGTGAACCCACTTTGCTTTTACTTTGTTTGAAGCTGGAAATTTCCTTCCAAACTGTATTTCTTGCTGAGGAAAGTGTGTGCCAGAGAGGCCTATGTCACAGATCAGACGGCAGTGGGGTTAAAATGAGTTTTCTGGGGAATTTCTGTAATTTGAGGGAGTTTAGCCTGGATGCAGCTAGTGACGAAGGAAGGGAAGCCTTTTCCTAGCCTTTGACTGGGGTTTTTGCAGCCAGTCCTGACAGAAGGGAATATACATCCACGGGCTTTTCTGTCACCCTGGTGCCAAGAATAAATGCTGATAGAGTGCAAAGTGCTGCAAGCCTCGGAGGATCTAAGATGAAATGTTTCTTCCCTGGATCCTCAGCTAGGTCTCACCCTCATGGGGGCACAGCAAGGTCAGCCTGGGGTTCAGGCTCCTTTGGGGTGCTGGGCAGCAGGGTAGCCTTGGGGAAGGGACAAGGGAAAGGACAGGTCAAAGTTTGGCAGCTCCTGCACCCCACAGCGCCCTTTCCCTTTGGCCTCTGACGCCTCCATCCTCCTCTCCAGCGAACACCCAGGGCTCTTCTCCTGGAGAAGAAAGAAATAACAGAAACCTGGAAAAGCTGGTGCCTGGCATTGCTGGGAGGCGGGGCAGACACGGCTGGGGAGTATTACGCTCTCTCTCACGGTATTACCCCAGCAGCAGCCAGGGGTAACTGGATCTGTGAGAGTCTGATCCTCCCAAGCCCTTAATTGGATGCGTGAAACGTCCAAAATGCGGCTCACTCTCCTGCTTCCCACAGCTATGACACACACACGCTCTTCTTGTCACACAAGGGTGCTTCCCCCTGAACCCAGCCCCCTCCTACAGCTCCCAGCACCCAGCTCCAGGCCAGCAAACTGAAGCTGACCCTTTGTACAGGAGCCCTCCCAGCCAAGAGAAGTGCTGCTGGTGGTGCAATATTCAGGGGATTTTCAGACAGCCCCTTTTTGTGTTCTGCAAAGAAAACGCTTTGGTAAGACAAGGGGCAAAAGGCAGTGGCAGAACAATTAGGGAACAGTCCCTTTTGTGGGGCTGGGCTGTGGGATGGGGACGGCATGCAGGCCCTGCAAGGGCTGTGCAAACTGGAGCGTGAGGATGGGCGTGCAGGGAGCACCGGCAGGGACCAGGCAGCAGCTGGGGCAGTACCCCGGGCCTGGAGAGCCTGGTGTGGCTTTCCCAAAGCTCTTGCATCCCCCAGCCCTCCCTGCACCCTAGCTTTCACTGCAAGCAGCAGCCCTCCTCTGCACTGTGGGACTGGGACAATGCTCCCTGGATAAGTGGGCCTTCTGTCCCCAGCTGCACCAGAGCCACACTCTGTCCCCAACCTGCAAGCTTTTTGCTTTTTCCTTTTGTTGTTGTTGTTATTACTGTTGCAAGGGAGGTTTTCTGTTTGGTTTTTTTTTTGTTTTTTTTTTTTTTTTTTTTGTTGGTTTTGTTTTTCTCTTGCAAAATCAGTTTACGGACAGCTCACTCATTTTTCCCCCTTGCAAACTTATTAGGTATTCAGTCCCGGCTAGCACTCGTAAGCATCCTTTGTCCCAGGGAGGGCTGGAGACCCCTTCATTAGCAGTGATTACCTCTGAGCAGTTTGACAGCCTCCCAGCCCGCTTACAAGACTTTCCCATTCAGTCCTGCCCGGGGCTGCCTCGCTTCTCAAAAGAAACGGAAATATTCAAACATTTCTCCCCCCTTCCCATCTGAAGAGAGGAAAAGCTGTTTCTCTTCTCCGCCTTCCCCATTCACTTCACTTTTGATACAATATTTTCCTTCTTTGTTAAACAGGAGAGAGAGGGGTCAAGGCAGACTTTTTCGTGACCCTTTTCGGAGCGTTTTGTTTAATGTAAATACAAGCTCCTTCACTCTTATCCGTTTATAATTATTATTATTTTTAAAACAACCAGAGGCTTTGGAGGGTGACGGCTTGGGCTGATCTTTAGGGGGGGAAAAAAAAATCGCTGAAAAAGCCTGGGGAAGGACACTCACTTTCAATAACGGAAGAGAAAGGGCAACTGAAAAAAAACAAACGGGGTGACGGGGTGGGGAAACCTCGGGTTTTTTTTTTTATTTTGGGTGGAACTAAAGAGGCCGGCGCAGCCCCACGGCCCCTGCAGAGCTCCGGCGGGGAAGAAGCGGAGCTGGGAGACGCTCGGTTCTCGCGTTCTCCCACAGCAAGCAAGGCCGGGCAGCGAGGCTGCTCTTCCCACGGGGGCTCCGTGCTCCTTTCCCCGCCCCGGCCACTCTTTCCGAAGGGGTTGATTTGTGCTCTTGCCGCTGCATCCGCGGGAGGGTCCCTCCGCTGCCCCCTCGGGAGATCCCGCATCCTTCATGGCACTCAGCCCCTTTGTCGAAAGAGACAATATCATCCCCGCTGCCTATTGAACAAATTCCAGGTGATTTTTTTAGTTGGAAGGAAATCCCACGTTACCAGAGGCTGAGCGCATGTGCTCTCCGCTCTCTTTATATCTTTATTCTCCACAGTAAGCGCTGCTACTCTGCCCGCAGAAGCCGACGGAGAAATTGAATTAAATTCACCGATTTCTCGGGGAAGAAAAGAATTGAAAAAGAACACGATGTATTTCAGTTGATTCGGTTTTATGGGCGAACACCGCTTTTGCTCCCAAAACAACCTCGCGGGTGGGAAGCGCTGCCCATCAGCGAACCCCAAACCCAAGGTAAAACCTCAGCCTCTTTTGACGCTTAAACAGCACAGCTGGCTCTTCTTGCATGGCTTAAATCCGGTGGGGTTCAGCGGGCAACAAACCTCAGGGTTTGGGGCGGAAAGTGCGCTCCGGACCCTCCCGTAGGTGGGTACCCCAAAGGCTGGTGGAGACCCCTACTCTGCCCTCGCTCCCCCGGCTGCGATCCGAGCCTTCCGCACTCCTAAAATGTAAATTATTTGCCTGTTACTTCCTACCAGGAAAAGAGCTGCCTGTAAATTGGCTTGAAAAAAAAACAGCTAAAAAATTCCTGCTACCTGCCTTATCCCTGCAATAGTCTGTGGGGAAAACCAAGGCACGCGCATTTGGGGACGGAGCGCAGATTTTAGGCATGGGGCTCGTAACCGCCTTGAATCCAGGTTTTAAATTCAAACTTAGGGAGGAGAAAGTCACCGCCGAGACGGGAATATAGCTCCCGATAAAAGGCAGAAGGACTGAATTAAACTACCACGGAGCTGAAATGCCTCTGTGCCCTCCCGGAGCCGAGCGGGAGCCGGGGCATCTCCTGCTCCCAGCGCTGCCCGGCTTCCCCCAGCGCCAGGCTTCGGCTGCTAAATAAAACGAGCCAAGCAATCAGCTTACCGGGGAGGCATCTCTCTGAGGACAGGGAAGTAAACGCGATGAGACCGAGAAGACAAAAAAAGCACAGCTCAGGCGATTTAAAGATCAATGTCAAATTGTATAATATAAAATCCTTCTGCTGGGGAAAAAAGCTTAGCACGCTTCTTGGACCTGGCCTTTGGTCTCCTCCAGCAAAACCGCCGCAAAACAAAGCCGGGGAGGCGGATGGTGGGGCCAGCCACGGGCACATCGTAGGGGTCACGATTTGGGGTAATTTCGCTCCCGTTATGGCCTTTCACTGGCATGGAGAACTGTTAATTCCCCATCTTCTCCTTGCCTTTGCCAGCTGAGAGAGGAAGCTTAGTGTCCCCGGCGGGGCTGTGCCCCAACCATTCCTCTCCATAATATTTTTTTCTCTTTTTTTTTTTTTCCCCACCTCGTTCCTCTCAGAAAATTCTCCTCCGATAATCCCCAAAGCTTCAGCCCTTGGAAGAGAAGAAACTGCGGCGATGCCGCCTCCTGCCCTTCCTCGGGCACCCTCATCCCCCGCCAGCCCCGTTCCCGCTCCTCTCGCCTCATCTCGGCTCCTCCCAGCTCCCTGCCTGGAAAAGACATCACCCCCGGCCCCAGGACCGGCTAGCTCGGTTCCTGCCGAAATACCCGTGGCCTCGGAGGTCTGCTCTGCGTAAACTGGAGGGCTTGAGAGCGACACCGTCATTTCAAAGCAGATGCGAGGGTCGTTCACCAAATATTTTATTATGGTTTTAGGCTGCTTCATACAGTTTCGTCCTGCACATGCTCTACAAGTCACCTGTGCACATAGAGAACAAGCCAAAAATAATAATAATAATTAATAATAATAATAGAAAAAATCTACCATAGCAATCCCTTAAATAAGTAAATAAACATTATATATATATATAAAAAACCCTTTAAAGTAAAGCAAAACCCAACCAAAAGAACAGCGTCTTTTCAACATGAAACAACCCCGCGGGATAAGGGCAGGGGCTCAGACATTTTGCAACTTGGCATTCGGTTTTTAATTCTATTTTTTTTTTTTTTTTTTTACGTTTCCTGGGTTTTCTTTAATTATTTCTTTTCAGGCATCAATTCTGCAAATCCTTCAAAATAAAGGCGACAACGATTTTAATTACGTTTTTTAATGCAGTCTGCTGCGGGGCTGGGAGGGAGGCGCGGGCGGGCGGGCGGGGAGCGCCCCGTGCCCCGGGCACCGCCAGCCCCGCTGCTCCGGCCGCGTCGGCAGGCACCGCGGAGCCGGGCCTCCCGCTCCCCCCGGTTTGCCATGGCGGTGGTGTCAGATGTCACATTCACTGTCGCTGGATGTGATGGAGATGGCGGAGGTGGCCGCTTTGCTGGAGAGGCTGGCTGCGGGGCTGGAGGCGGCCCCCAGCGCCTCCCCGCCGCTCTCCTCCTCCGCTTGCAGCGAGCGCACCGAGCCCTGCGTTAGGACCTGCTGCTGTAGCCTGCAAGGAAGCGGCACACACAGCATCACCGCCCGCCCTCCGCACCCCGGCACCCGCCGACAGCCCCCTGTGGCCCCCCCAGGGGCTCCCCCGACCGGCACCCCCACGCCGCTGCCCCGACCTCAGCCTCACCGTTATACCAGTGGCAGGAGAGAGGAGAAGCTGGGTGGGCACCCAGTTCCTCAGCTCTGTCTGATAAAGAGGGTGCCCACCGCAGGGTGAGCCCTGCTTCTCGGCTGGCACACCCAGGGGAAGCTTGTCCCCCTCCTCCACAGCCTGCCCCCAAACCGGGCCTCATCTTAGGGGTCGGTAATGCCCGGCAGCAGCTCCCAGGCGGCCTCTCCCGTCCAGTAGGCCTGACATCTTCCCTTAGCCCATAAAAAAGGGCTCCGGGTGACAATACCCACGTCCCCGACGTGTGACAGCCCGGCTGAGGGGTGACAAGGGGAATTTTCCCCACCCAGGCATCCTGGGAAGGAGATAAAGGAGGAACTCTGCTCCCTCCCCTGCTTGCCGGGGCGTCTGCTTGTGTCACTAGCGTTGGGATAACGCTGCTCGTTTAGAGTCGTGATTTTGTTCTGTAACATATACACACATATATATATATATATGTTGTGTTTCTATTATATATTTATGTTGTATTTCTATTATATATTTACATATATAAAATAGAAACAAGAACAATATCCCAAGGAATGTTCCCGGATGGCTCTGGCGGAGGAAGAGGGCACGGCGGCTGTGGCAGGGCCTGCAGAGGGCACGGCCGGCCCTTCTCAGGATGGACATATCTCAAACAGGAATTTTTTATGTCCGGGCAAAACTTTGCAGGGGGTTTATCTCCGCTCAGCCCCTGGGCACTGCCCTTCCGCTGCCAGCTCCAGCCGGTGGCTCCAGGCGGCCCCTCTGCCGCTGCCCCTGTCCCGCTCCCCCACAGGGCAGCCAAGAGGGAGCCCAGGGCGCGGATTCTCCCCTATTAAATCCAAGTAATTAAAAAGCCTCAGCGTTTACCCGCTGCTCCTGCTTTATCTCGCTCCATTTCCCGGGGACAAATCTCCCGGGCTCGTTTCCCCCATCCTCTCCGACAGTCTCGCATCGCCTCCCCGCAGCCTCCGGCCTCGGTGGGCGGGGGCGAAGCCTCCCTAACGGGAAAGCTGTGTCCCGACGGGACGGGCAGCACCTTACCTGTTCTTAGCGGCTGCTGCCCTGTCCCTTTGCCTGCGGTTTTTGAACCAGTTGCCCACTTGCGTGGGGGTAAGTCCCGTGGCCTGAGCCAGTTCCCTCTTTTTGCTGGGATTAGGGTAAGGGTCCTGCAGGTACCACTCCCGCAGCAAATGCCTCGTCCGCTCCTTGAAGCAATGTGTCTTCTGCTCGCCGTCCCAGATGGTGCGGGGCAGCGGGAACTTCTTCCTCACCCGGTACTTGTCCACCGGTCCCAGGGGTCGGCCCCGCAGCTTCTCCGCCTCCTGGTAGTGCGCTTCCAGCCAGAGGGCTTGCAGTTTGGCGTGGGACTCCTTGGTGAACTTGTGGTTCTCCAGGATGTGGTAGAGCTCCCGGTAGTTCCCCGTGTGGAAGGCCACGATGGCCCGGGCTCTCAGCACCGACTCGTTCTTGTTGAGAGCCTCGCAGGCCGCGGGGGCCACGGGCAGGGACCAGAGGAAGCGCCCCAGGCGCTCGATGTCCCCGCTCTCCTCCAGGGTCTCGCATACCCCGGCCACCTGCTGCGGGCTGAAATTGAGGATGGGCAGCTGGAACATGGAGGCGGCGCCGGGCTCCGCTCCGCGCTCCGCGCACCCCCGGCGATGCCCGCCGCCACCGCGCACAGCCCCGCGGCGGGGAAGGGGCAGCGGCCCCGGGCCGCCCCTCGCTCCGCTGCTGCCTCCGCCGGCGCCGGCGGAGCTGCCGCGGGAGGGACGGCGGAGGGCGGAGAGGCGATGGGCACCGCTCGGCAGCTCCGGCGACTGGGGGCGGTGGGCAGGGGCGAGGCGGAGGAGGATGGAGCAGGGAGGGAGGGCGGGGAGGGGGGGTGGAGGGAGGGAAGGGAAAAAAAAAAAAAAAAAAAAGGAGGAAAAAAAGAAG
>VZUI01031584.1:0-136959 GCA_013401135.1 Cettia cetti
CGCAGCCCGGCGTGCGCTGCCCCCCGGCCGCGGCGGCGGCCACAGCGGCGGGGCAGCATCGGGCGACGGCAGCCCGGCCGCCGGGTCGGGGGCAGGCAGGGAAAAGGAGCCGGCGGGCAGTGGGCGAGACCCGGCCGAATTTTGACCTCCGGCAGCCAGTTCTAATGCCCCAACTGAGAACGAGTCTAGCCATTCTTGCCACGCCAGACAAGAAGAAGGGAGAAAGCTGAAATAAAAAATAAGACAGACTGGACATGGGTGTTTGAAATATCCAGTTCCAGTAAGTGGAACCAGGCTGGAAGTGGTAAAAACACCAAACGTGACTGGATGTCCTACACTTCTTGGTCTGGAGCACCTCCTCAAGCTCCACGTTTTCCTGGTGAAATGGCTGTTTGTATTGAGGGTCTCTGGAGTGCACAGTTGAAGGGCTAGGACAGAAACCATCACCTTTCCATTGGAGCTATGTGCCAGTGATAGGTACTGCTCAACCATCAGGGTGTGCTTGGGTCTGAACTGCTGCTGTGGTTGGTTGGACATGGTTGGACTTATTCTCCGTTTGATGATCTTGATGATCAGCTGTAGGGTCTCAAGTGCAAGAAGTGCAGGATCTGGCAGGTTTCACATAGACAGTTTTCACTTTGTCATTGTCTTTCAAAGTCTTTAGCAGAGGTCATAGCTAAGGGATGACATTGCTCTGTTAGCATGGTATTTTACTGTATGTGACACAGACCTCTGAAGTGAACAGCACTTAAATTCTCCTTCATGGTGTTAAATTATCAGAAGTACATGATGATCTGAAGAGTGTCATTGACCTTTTCCCCCCATTTTGCAATATCTGTCATTTAACTCTCTAATTTTAAGGATATTGTATGTCAGCTGTACTGCTGTTGTCACCCTAGAATAGCCAGTGGGAGTTCTGTGAAGAACAACTTTGACCCAAAAAAGTTAGTGATACAATTTTAGAATTAGTAGTTTCTGGGATGCATAGAAGACCTTTGCCAGGTGTTGTCTGAGTTTTCTTTAGATGTTTGGATTAGTTCCTGAACAAAATAAAGCTAGTATGTCTTAGGCTAATGGTAGCCATGCTGGTTTAGCTCTGACTCATCGTTAAAAAATTCTGCCGTTTTGCGATCCTTGTGTTGTAAGATGATGTTTGGTTGTTGGATGTGGGCTGTGTCACTGTGTGACATCCAAGTGAGGTTGCTTGAGTAGTCACCTGGTGTGCTCTGTGAGGGAGCAGACTCACAGCCCAGTTTGCAGGCACTGTTAGGCCCAGTCTCTTTGCAGGCATTTGCATGGAAGAATGTGAATTTTTGAGCTGTGGTTCAAAGCCTCTGAATCACTTCCTTTCTTTGTTAGTCCATTCTAAATGCTTTTGCTTATCATTGTACAATATGGAAGAATTCTTTCCACCAGAACAGGTAGGTGGAAGAAGTGTGGAAGAAGTGTGGCTGTCCCTTTCTTGTTGTGTGAGGTGTTTGAAAAATGACCTCAACTGGTCACGATGTAAAATCTTCATCTACATGTTGGACATGTGGCAAAAAGTACATGCAGGGCTTCAGTTATCAATCCATTTGCATTTTGCATTTTGCATCTTCACTTGGAAGTTCTCCATGACAGAAGTCAGAAGAAATGTCTAAAAAGCTGACGACTTTGTGTGCCTAATAGGTAGCTATTGTGCAGATGATAGTGACTTCATTTGAAAGATGACTCAAAACTAAAAGTTTTGCATCCCTGCTTTTTTGCCTTCCCAAAAAGCAACTGCATCCAGGGGATTTATTAGAAAGAAGCTCTTAGATCTGGGATGTCCCCACACCAGTTTGCAAGTGAGATGAAGTGCTTTGGCCCTCAGAACAGTCCAGGTTCTTGAACAAGTAAAATGTTACGTGAATTGCAAGATGACCATTAAACAGTTCCAGGATTTTACCTTGAAATAATTTGAGGCTGTGGGTGTAAATAAACAATTTGGGAATATCTTATGGTAACATTTCAAAGGTATAGTGCACTCCTGATTCCCCTTTCGCTCCTTAGTAATACCCAAATCCTTCAGGGATTCTTACTGAACTTCAAGTAAGACTAGTAATTAACTCTGCAATTTGGAGAATTTAATACTGGCCGTAAAATTATTTTTAAAGCCCATCACGATATGGAAGCCCTGATAAAGCACATGGAAAAAGTACAGTGTGTATATTATCTATGTGAACTCATCATACTTTGGTGGCACCCAAGAAACTTTTATAAATTTTGAAGTTTTGGAAATAGATGTGCATATTTATCCTGTCAGTTCATTCATTTTCTCCTGCCATATTATTTTAAAAGGCTTTCCAACCTTTTAAACTTAAATATAAATTCAATTACTGTCTCTCTGTCAAAGCAAAATAAGATCACAGATAAAATAACCTCAGTGTTTGGTTTGGTAGGTGCCTTTTTCTAGTTAGAAATGGCTTTTAATCATCTGAAATACCTCCTAGTACATTTGGGTTTGGACTGTGAAACAGGTACCAATTTTTTCTAGAAGCAAAAGATCACCCGTGAGGAGTTTTGTGTTTACTGGTAGTCAGTTCTAGACCTGTGTGTTAGAACCAAGACACTTTACAGCTTAAGATATTTATTCCATTATATGGTAAAATGTAGGTGTTAGTTTTGATGGTTTTAAGTATTTTTTTTTCCTTAACCAGTGAAGAATGTTGTGCATGTTTTAGTGTAATTCTCAGACTATATGAAATACTGGTTTGGTTTTGCTTGACTTCCATGTGCTTATGATTTCAAGCCTTTATGAGCAGGTGAAAGTGTCATGGAATATTCCTTTTTTTTTTTTTTTCCTTTGCTTTTCCTCTTAAGAGATAATTTCTTAAATATTAAAGACCTATGGTGCATGTTTCCTTGGAAATAATAATCTGAAAATAAAGGACTGACAAAAAGGGTCTTCAGAGTAGCCTTCAGTAAGGCTGCCCTGGTTTGCCTTGTGTTTCACAATACACCATTGGATGCATTGACAGGAAATACTTGTTCTTTTTTGGAAACAGACTGAAAGGAAAATGTATTTACTCTTAAGTACCAAGTTTGTTGATTTCATATTAAAGTTGTCAGTAACTTGAAGTAACATTTTTCATTTTCCATGTACAATCTATTACATTATCTGAACCCAGACAGTTGTCTCATAGACTCTGGTATTTTAAGTATATGAGATGGCTTTAGAGGGGAAAAAATTCCATATGAGTGCTCCTAACTTTTTTTCCTAGCCCAGAGCATCCTGTTTACTGCAAGAAAAACCTCCTTTACTGATGAATATGTGAACCAGTTTTCAGTGTTGCAGAGATGCTCTTTAAGCTCATCTCGATGCATTTTTTTAATTTAATATTTTGGGGGTTTGTATGCAATGAACACCATTAGACTTTCAGGGTGGTGAAGTTGAAATCTAAAGTGGTATTTTATCATTGTGTCAGATTGTATTACAACACCTTTGATAAGTGATTCAAAGATTACAGCCAATTCTCTGAAGGGGACTTAACATGTATGCATTTCTGGATCACAATAATAAAACCAGTCTTTAAAGCTCAATAGTTATTGCATTAAAGGGAAGAAGTGACATTTTTAAAAATGGCATCTTCTCACTGAAATGATGCAATGCCCATGGCCAGGAGCACATCCACCACAGTGACACATTTCAATTCAGTCTGAGTCTGTTTATGCAGCAGTGTAAGAATGAGCTGCAGTTTATTTCAGCTCACATGATCCACCAGAAAGATAACGTACTTCATTTCCCAATTGCAACATTTCCCATTTATACCTGCACTCAGGTACCAGCAAAGTCAAAACTTGAAGATAATAATGGCACAGTTTGGGCTGCTGAATCCCTATGACATGTGGAGACATGCAGATGGGAGAGAACAGGGTTGAACTTTTGGATGCAAGGTTTGGCTTGAGATGGCAGGGTTTAGAAAATCATCTTTGCTTTACAAGGAAATGCAAGTTTTTGAGCATTGTACTTTCCATCTTGAATCTCTTTTCATGGAGTCACTTTTTAGCAGAGATACAATATTTAAACCTGCTTATTGAACTGAAAAGCAGAAATCTATCTTTTAATTATTTCACATGTGTATTTTCTAAGACAGAAGTGACTTGGAAGAAGATGATGTATTTTAGTAAAGGTTTATTTCTCAAATCAACCTCTGTGTTGATACAACTGCTCTATGGTGAAGGAATAGGACTGACTTCACAAGAAGAAAACGCTGGGTTGAAGTAGGATTTCTGGGATATAGAACAGTTAAGCACCTACTCCTTCTGTACACTGGCAAGCTGTGGATGCAATGCTGATTTCAGTAATATTGAGCTGGCACTCACAAGCTCTAAAATTTGGTCGTCTGTAAGTAAACATTTAATTTTTTTCAGTGCTTTATTGACTATTTTGAAGAATCAGCTGTTTATCAATGCATTATCACAGATCTGTTCTCAAAATCAGTGTTTAGAAGACAACTGTCCTCAAAATCAAGTAACCTCTGAGCAATATTACCTTCAGTAGGTAGAAATCCAAAAATGTTGTTGCCTAATGAAAGCTTTCAGGACTCTTCCAAATGTGGTGTGATTTGCAGTGCAGGCTGTATTCTTCAAACCTAAACTGGGCAATCATCTGAGGTATAAATTGAGGTATAAAGATAGTGACAAAGAGTTGACCAGAGATCCCTTCTGCCCACATCATGGAACTTCTCTAAATTAAAGTTACTGAGAGAGGTTCAAAAATGGACCTGGATAACTCTGGCAATATTCATTGTCTCACTAAGAAATTCCAGTTTAGAGCTGCATATGGAACATTGCAATGCCTGTGACTGTCCTGTTTACCTACAGCGTCACTGTTACCACAAGCCCCAACTTCCTCATTACATAGTAAATGCTGGGCATTTTTTGGGACACCCAAAACCTATTGATTTCTTGTTACAGTCTTGATAAATTATTTCATCTGGCTCAAGTGTAGCTTGCTTCAAGGTACAAGTTTTAATTGTGCTCCTGCTTGAGAGGGACTCTGAAATATACCCTTGTCACTCTTAAAAGCCTGAACATTTGAAGTGAAGATATCACCAAATCCACTGAACTGGACAGGCTTCCTTCCCTTCAGTGTCCATGTTCAGTGCCCATAACTATCCAAAGATTAAAATTGCATCACTTTTTGTAATACTTCCTGAATGACAAATACAGTGCTTTTTATTGGGCTGGTCTTTGATTGCATATTAAAATCCAGCAATAAACTCATTGTTTAGTAATTGCTTCTGAAAGTTAAAATATTTGGAAAGAGACAGCTCAAATAATGGCAAAATTTAAATGTGGTCTAATATTGAAAGAAATCGGCTAATTTTTTTTTTTAATCAATGGAGTGATTGTGATGGCCAGCTATGTTGTAAATAGCATTTCTTTGTCCATTCATTTGACTTTTAGCATTAGTACAGTTTCTTGGCTCTGTACATTTTCATCAGTGCAATCCCTTTTTGTTGTTTCTTCTTATCCATATATTTTTCAGACAGTTTTTGCAGCGCATTTTATGGCACGGGCATTCTGGCACCGGGGAGAAAAAATTAAATAGTTAACTGTTTCTTGCATTCAAACTATTAGAACAATATAGTTAAAGTCAAATGTTTGTAATGTACATTTGTGCAAATGCAAATATTTTGGTTTTGACAAAAGGAAATTCATGCTTTGTGCCTGTTGAATTACATCACAATCTTTGTTTATTATTAAAACTTTACATTGGTAATATTGAAACACTAAAAGGATATACACCTCAGTCTGTTTTCTTCTATTACACACAGCAAATGTAGATTACAGTACTATTTCAATACTATCTCATTACGAGTCCTGATATAAAATATTGCTTCAAATCTACTAGGTCTCTAAAGACTTTCACAGGAAATTGATATGACTGACCTGTGTAGAAAAGAATGATTCTTCTCATGCCTCACCAAAAAGAGGAATTAGGTTGACTATTACAACATGGTAAAAGGGTAGCAGAATGAGCAGGAGACTACAACAAAACACAAAGACAAAACCAGCATTTGAAACATCTGTCAGAAAGACACTTTTGTCTGAAAATAGCACTTCCCCTGCTTGGGCTTTCCTAGATGGCTCACAGAACACCCAGAAAATTTGCACTGCATTCCTTCAGAGGAGCAAACCAGAAACAATGATTTTCTTCCTTCAAGTTCTTCACTGCATTTATTTAGATTTTGTTGGGGTTTTGTGAAATCATCTTCAATTAATCACTTATATGTGCTCATACCAAATGGATTAAGAAGGAATACAAGAGACTCCACAGCGCAAAGTCTGAGCTCCATCGCATGCAGATCAGTAGCACCTGTCAAAAGAAATGGAATTAGCACATAACATGTGAACATGTCTTGGACAAGAGTTAACATTTTTATAGGGCATCTCACAGATCTTAGGGTCAATATTTAGAGAAGAATGACTCTGGCTAGGGTTAATTATTTTTCAAAAACCCTTTTTGTAAGATCTCACAAGAGCAGCTGGTAACAAAACCAAGCTCTGGTCCAGAAGGTTTGGTCATCTCTTAGACCACCTGGTTTACACAGAGATGTTTATGAGTAGAGGTTTCAAACACTGGTATTGGGATCTGTATCGTATAACAGAGCCATCAATTACTTGAAAATAATCACATTTACTCTTGATAATTTATAGATTATTATTAGTATAATTGTCAAGACAACAAGTTGACAGTGAAGAGCTGAATGACAGCAACTGAAATTCAGTGCTTAAAAATGCAAACTAATGATCAAAGAAAAAATAATCCTGACTATACATGCATAAAAATGAGCCCTGAAGAAGCTGTTACTATTCTGGAGAAATCTTGGAATCATCGTGGAAGGTTTCTGGGTGTGTCCACATTAGTATTTTAATTTGGATCACGTGCATGCTTTTGAAGTGAATCTCCCTGTGATCCCCAGTCACCACACCTCTGTTTGCATCACAGCATTGCCTTGGAGAGCAGTGACCACACTCCCAAAGAAACCACACCAGAAAATATGTTTCAGCTCCTAACCAGTGTCCAGTCCCTGGGACCAGACTTCTGGCAAACAGAAGTTTACATGTTATTAAAAAAGCAATTAAGAATGAAAGAGAAGATGATGGTCCTTGTGTCCCTGGGGAACATGTTGCTTCCACCCCTGCAGTACGGCACCCACTGCCTGGACACACAGAACAAGAAGTAATGCAGAGAAGGGCCATCAGGGTGTTGTAGGGATGGAGTGGCTGTCAGTGAAATGACACCTTATGACAACTTTTGGGCTGGGTAAAGAAGTGATTGAATTGTGTAGAAAAGACAGATGGGGGTGTTTATTTTAAGTCAGAGATGAAGGTTATTTCTCATTGCACAAGAAAAGATATGCAGCAAAGGAAATAATTAGGCAAGTGATGGAGACAAGAGAAGTACTTCACAGTATTTAAATCTTGGAACTTTTGCCATGGGATGTTGTGGAAATCAGAATTGTAACTGGTTTCAAGGAAAGGTAAAGCAGATTCTTGGTGGATTGATCCCTTTAATTTTTGACCACAAACCAATCTTTAAACTGCTAATCATGAGAAGCTCTGAGGGCAGAGCAAGGGCAGCACTTACTCTATAGATACTGTTTCCTAAGCATCCAGTACTAATTTCTGTTTGAATATACAACACATTGAGCTAAGAGGACCTTTAGTCTGACCTCCTATGGCAGTTCTTAGTTTTGTACTTACTACAGTCATTAAACAAACATAGTTATTGACTGAGGTGTTGATACGGTCTGCAGAGATCACAAACACACTTGCCTTACAAGCTGTATCCCAGTATTGTTATTCCTAGCCCTTGTCAATTAATATCTTTGAAAAGCAAAGATAAAATCAGAATAGTGGGTTCGGTTTCTGTTTTAGAGCCCTCACAGTCTAAATTTAGAATCATAGAATCATTAAGGTTGGAAAAGTCTTCTAAGACCATTGAGTCCAGCCATTAACCAAGCACCACCATGTTCCCTGCTAAATCATGACCCAAGTCACATTCACATGCCTTTTGAACACTTCCAAGGATGATGATTCCAGCATTGCCCAGGGCAGCCTATCCCAGACTTATAGCAAGTTGCAGTGTGTGGTACAAGGAACCAAAAAAGTAGAAGAAGAGAGGAGGTTATGAAGTAACATTGACAAAGATACGTAATAAAAATGAAAGTTTGGCTCCTTGTTGTAGCTCTGCTGGGACTAAAGGGTTAAAAATAAACTAGAAAACATTTGAGTAAGTGCATGGCATGAGGCAAATGATTGAGTTAATGTTACTGGAAAGTTACATTAATGGAGTAATATGTTTCTGATGAACAAAACCAGGTTTGTCCTACAAGAAAAGCTTTTCAGCATCTAAAAGGGTTTATCCACAGCTTTCCCACATTTATGGTTTTGGATGGGATTCATAGCCTTCCTTAATACTCTACAGAATTGTCAATCTGCCTTACCTGAATATACATTAAAAAGCCACTATTAACAAACTTTTAACAAACCAATCTAGTGGTTATTCTGTTGTTTGGAGTTTCTTTCCAGAAATGGTGATTACTGATATACTGATATATAAACAGTCTCATTTCTAACTGATGAGCCTGACCTGTCAAATTCTCTCACACATACACAATAAAATTTTTTGTGACATCACTTGGCAATCATTCCAACAAAGGAGAGAGCATTGCTCATGTATCTTATTATTCTTAGTAATATAAGAGATCTTAAAATAAAGTGTGACATTGCATAGTTTTGAAAAGACTACTTTGTAAAATTTGTTTGACTCTTCTAATGGACTTGCCTTTAAATGTTACGCAGTTCAAATTTGCTCTCATATTTTTCATTTTTTGGGGAAGGGACAATTTTGCAAAATATGAAATTACATTAATACACCTAATGAATTTGTCTTTCAGAAATCTTTTGTGATAAATTTTATCAGGAAATCTGAGAGGAAAGGTGCTGGAGAAATGCTGAGAAGTTGGGTTCACATGGAAGGAAAAGGCACAGTAATGCTTACAGGGCTTGTAAATGAGTTCTGCGAGAAGCTGCAAAGATGGTGGTCACAAAGTGTTTTGGTGATTAATGTAAGGGAGGAATAGCAGACTGCAGTGCAAATGGGAATGCATGAATTTAGGATGAGACAGCACAGGAAGACCTTCGTTGATGTGAAGTGACTGCATTTATCTCTAGATAAGCAGAGGAAGTAGCAAACTTTTAGGTTCAGCAATGGTGCAACATAGCAGCAAAGCTTCAAATGAAATAGGAATATGACTCACATATCAAAAGCTATACAGGGAGGAGGAGGGAAACTTTGGATCCCAAATGAAGTACTAGGAATTAGAGGGGAAACTACATTTATGTACCAAATGACTTCACATGATTCCAGGAAAATAACCTGAAAGTTCTTGAAGGAATAATAAATACTGGCTGAGGAGGGGCAATTAGAACTTTGTGATTTGTCTGCAGTAACTGGAAGCAAGAGTCTGTAATAGAGTCCAGGTGCATAAACTCAAGCTTTTCACAATCTGAAAATTGGAAAAGTTGAGAAAAAAATTCCACTATTGTGTTCAGTAAATATTAGCACTGGTTCATCATTTTCTACTGTGCTGACAAGTCAGAACCAATGTACTACAACAATCAGAAAAGGAGGTGGAAGAAATTATGAACTTGACAGTGTTTGTATCCATGTGGTCACTATTACAGACCTTATGCTACTGTTTGCTGCAGATTAATACACGGCAGTCTGCAGTGTTTGTACAGTCAGCAAAATACATCATAGTATGGAAGCAGTGATAAAAGTAACAGGAAACTGAAAAAAAGCAATGAAAAAAATTATTTCTGGGAGTGGTTTTTTGTGTGTGGTTTTTAGGGTTTTTTGTTTGTTTCATTTTTTACAGTGGAAATGCAAAATGATCACTTTTCTGTCTGTGTATAAAACCAATGTGAGATAGGCAATTAAATAGGCAGTTCAGGTAGCCAAATTTAATAAAACTGAATGCTTCTCTAACTTACCTCTATGGTCTGTTCATGTCTTATGTGAAGTAGAGGCTGTAATCATCTGTGCACTGATGATACCCAGAAGGTGCAACAGAAGCACCGGATAAAGTTGTGCTTGATAACCTGTGTTTACATATACCAATAAAATAGCTTCTCTTTCACCCTACACACAGAGAAACCCCAGGCTTCTTAAGAAAGGAAAAAGGGTGAGGCCCTTGGCCAGCTTTTATGGCCTTCCCAGTGCTGCATTTTATTTGCCTCTTGGTCTCAAGAATGGTGATTGTCAATTAACTGTGAGAACTGTGGGTCTCTCACAGGAAAATATTTGAGATCAGTGTGCTGATCAACACCATCAGAGCCCATGTGATTTGGATCAGCTCTTTCCTCTACTTTTTGTTGGTTTAGGACCTTCTGCAGCATTCTGTACACGATAGTGATATGTTAGTGCTTTTAGGGAAGCTGAAGTGTAAATATACCATCAGAATACACAGCAAGAGGGCTGCCTGTGTGGCCTGATGGACCTCAGGAGCACCAGAGAGCTGTGTCCTCCTCCCCTGTCCTCGCTCAGGATTTGGAGGCCATTGGAAGAAGACTTTTCACCAGTAGCAAGAGATTTCCATTGCCTTTCCCATGCACTTGCATCAGGTGATGGGTTAAAGCAGGAGTGCCAAGGTGGCCTTGTCATCTCTCCCTGCTGACTAAGACCTGTGTGAACAGTCTGCTGTAGGGCATTTATCAAATGGATCAAGATAATAAAAATTACAAGCTCTAAGGAAAACACCCCTTTTATTCATTGTACACATTCCAAGCTTTGCATTATTATTCTCATCAATCTTTTGTTACACTGAGAATGTGCTTTCATTGAAGAGCAGCATGGCTCAGCGTGTGGACTACCAGTTGTAGTGCATAATCTCCTATGAGCTGCCTCTTGCTGCCTCAGGAAGCATTGAGAAATTGCCAGAATTGATGGAAGACTGTTCTTTCTCCCAGCTGAATAGCATCTCCCCAGCTTTGTCATGGGCACCACAAAGGATGACAGATCTTTTTCCTGCATTGTTTGCCCATCCTGCGCTTTGGCTTTCTGGCATGACATCACTTCCAGTATTTCTAGGGAGTGCCTCTCAGAAGCAGTATCAGGTATTGCAGTGGCACAGGGCAACCACTTACTGACAAGCTGCTGTGGGCTGTGATTTGAATTGTACTGCAACTGGGCTGCTGTTAGTTTTTGTGCTTCATCCACTCATGTCAAACACCACTGACAACCTGCTCTGTTTAGAAGAAGGCAGGTCTCCTTTTAACATGAACTGAACCTTCTATTTGTACCATGAATGATGCAATTTCCTCCCCTGCTATTAACTGCTACTCTTGTAAGCCTATCTAGTTTACAGGGGAAAAGGGTCTTGCTTACTGATCAGTAAGATCATATACATATAGTTTTTATTTTGGATATGCAGTCTGCATTGCTGCTATATCTTAGGTTACACAACCCTTGATTTTCTACAGTCCATTTGAAGATGTGTGTCCAAAGGACAGATTACGAACCAAGGATAATATTTTTTAAGGTTTTTTTATCCCCAAGCCACAAGGCAGACTTCCTTTAGTTAACTGAAATAAATTCTGCTTTAATGTAACACTTTTCTAAGATGTCCAGATCCACTTATTAATTCTAGGACTTTGTAGAGCTCAGAACAGAACTTTTCCTTAACTTACTTCATGTCCAGCTGCTATTGCTCCTGTTACCACCCAAAGGCAGTCATTCCACTATAACATGCATTTTAAAAGTTGCAGTGTAGTGGCAGTTAATCTTTCCAAGTGCTGGGTTAGACACCGAAGATGTTGTTTAGTACTGAGAAATCACCAAGGAATGTTTTGGATGTACATTTAAATACGTACACTTTCACAGGCATTGAGGGGATATCTGGGGATTGCCTACAGATATTTAGTAGTTGATAAATCACTTATTCAAGATTTGGAAAGTACTTGAGAAGTAAGCCTCAGGGTTAGCAGAGGAGCTGTGTGATAAGCCTTAGATCTCAGAGAAGAACTGATAGCAAGACCTACGTTTTCATTCCCCCTCTGATTATACGGTAGCGCAATACGGCTTTGCAGAGACAGATACAGCCTAACTGAGAGAGGCAGAGGATGAACCAAGGCTGGTTTACAGTCAGTTTTGAGGGTTTTTTTCTTTTGAAGTGACTAGTCTGTAGCTCCATTTCTGAGAAGGTTACTTGAACCTGTGACTCAAACAGAGACATCTCAGAACGGGGTAAACCGGTAGCTGCAGCACTTCTGGGACAGAAACTGCTGACTGCTCAGAGCACGTTCCCCTCTGCAAACATGGTGGCAGCTGCTTTCGATCTGTGGCTTCTCACTGCTATTGTGTGAGGGAATCACACTCCGAGTTGCAAGAGCCACAACAGAGAGTAAGTAAAGCTGTGGCTCATTTAGGACTGGGTGTTATTTTAATGAGCTTAATAAATCCTATATAGGACTGAAAGTTTCTTTGGAGTTCTCAGTCCTGCAAAGCAGCGCTCTCAGTCTGACCTTTGAGCCTTGTACACTGCAGAGCTCTGAAAAACTGCACCAGTTCTACGCTGCACCAATTTCAGCAACATCAGCAACCCCATTGGAAGTAGCTCACCCACTTTAGCAGCTGTTCTTAACATCAAGTTGATCTGCAAAGGGCTTCCACTGGCACAGCTCACACGTGGTCACAGACACTCACTGAAGTCCAGGAGGTCCACACTTACCTAGAAAGAAAATTATTTGCTTTGTGAAAGAAGTACCCACAGAAGATAAGGAGCTGGAATTTTGTTAACCAAACTCATCATATGATTAAAGCTGAAATGTTCATGAATGTTAATATTGTTCACGTAAAGCATGAATGGCAAGGATTCATTCCATGTACGGTATGGACACTGACCTTCAAAGGGAAAAATTCATTGCAGCAGCATTTATCTCACTTTTGGCAAAGCAGGGTGATGAACTGGTATAATTTTTTTTTTTTTTTAGAAGTACTATCACAGCTGTGTTCTGGCTGTGTTACAATTTTACTAATGGATGTGTATTGTAAGTTATCTATCCTTGGACAGTCTACTTTGGAACAGTCAGGCTAAAAAATTGCCTTTATAAAATTATTTCAGTGTGGTTTAATACCAAATGCTGAGAAATATGGTATCTATACCAAGAAAATTAAAAGCCCTAGGGCTAAATATTTTTATAAAAATCACTTAAAAAACAAAACTTCAACCACCTAAGTTAACCTTGTTTGTTACAGTGCTGGAGAGCTTTGGCTGTGCACAGCTATAAGTATAGCACCATTTGAATAACTTATCAGCATCTGCCAGTGGTGTAAGGTTGTGACTTCCACTAATACAAAATCTCCAGCTTTTGAACCAGATGATTAGGGAAATATCCAACATACCATGGAAAAGGTTTTCAGATATTCTTTGGTTTCTTTCAGGTTTTCTTTTTTTGGTAAAACCAAAAGATACCTGAGGGTTTGGCCCTTAAGTGAAAATATTCACAATTTTCCAGAATGTTCCTGGAGCAAAAGGTTGTGTCTCCCTTCTAGGAATAGGATGGCATCCTAGAACACAACAGGATTGCTGCATCTTTCCTTACGGTAGATCTGTGCTGCTCATTTTCGTGTGAGTGTAGCTCAGACAAGCAGTAAATCTCCCATGTGGCATATGGATAAGGCAGTCACTTCACCAGCAGGGATGTACAACTTGGGCAATGCACACAGCTATTTCAAGATCATTCCTAATCCCAAACCACTTGTTCTGTTCTGAAGGCTCTATAAGGCACTATTCCTCTCTGCTCAGCCCTGCTCCATTGCTCTTCCCATCCCTTCCCTTTGTGCTGCCAGTGGTATTTCCCTGGATGCTAGTCTTGGTTGCTAGCCCAAGGTTGCCAGCCTTGTCTCTGGGAAGTCCCCTGGCAGCCCTGCTATGCCCCTGCCCATCTCCTGCTCGCTGGCATCCCACTGCCTCTCTCTATTGCCTCCATGCACAGGAAAACCTGGAGAGTAAGGCAGGCTGTGCACAGCTGACTCCACAGAGAACTTGGACTCAAAACTAAACTCCGGGTGTATTTTTGAAGGTGGTGTAGCTACGAAAGTGCTGCAAGGACAGGAAAGTGTCACTGACACTCCCTCTGTCTGCCTCACACTCGGCTGCCCTAGACTGGGGAGCTCATGTGCCACTAATGCAAACACTGAATTTACCCGGTGGAGTTCCCTGATGATGCAGAACTGGGTTATTTCAGTGGAAATTGATTCACTAGTCATGAATTTCATTTGAGAAAATCATGTAATTTTTGGTTCACTGTCTGCTCTAAAATGACAGCAGCTCTTTTACATACCCCAACAGGCTCAGCAAACTATTTAGTCAGTTTGAGATTGAGAAGAAAATGCTGTTACGTCTTCATTTCCCAAATGCAGCTGATGGTGAATCACTTGTGCCTAGTGAATGGTCTGTCAGGTCAGCAAAAACAAACCCTTTCCTTATTTTTGGGCACATATATCCAAAAGACACTTATTCTTTGGACAAGAAATGTGAATGTACTTTACCATGGTAAAAAATATATAAGACACTAACTCAAATTATTTAACTCCCTACACTATTGTTTCGTGTGTCTGCTTTTAGAACACTCTTAGAGTGTTCTGTTTCAATTTGTTTGATTGGTATTTTTGAATTCATGGCATAGGGTTTTTAAAAACCCAAAGACTGAAAAAAAAATTTTGAGGTAGATTGTTAATTTTTTTTAGATGTGCATCTTTGATAGATGACTTCTTTTTAAGCTTTTGTACTTAGGTAGTATTATAACTCTAAATGAATTTAAATACGTATTTAGCACTTGAACTTTTTGCAAATGAACAAGGCAGTTGTTGTCCTGTTTCCAGCAGGGTGCAGATCTATGCAGACATAAAACAGTTTGTAGACAGATGTGGGTAATTATATAGTTGTTTGCAGTATCCAGTATAGCATAGTGAAAACGTCTCTTTGGCCATGTGACTGAGCACATGGGTACAAATTTAAGACAATAAGCAATAAAATTTTTGCATACCAGAAGTAAAATTGGGGCACAGAATGAGCACATCTTCCTTGCATTTAATTTTCTTTTTTTTAAGTAAAAATTCTGCTGTTTTAAGTGGAGACCTATTGTTTTTCTAAGCAATAAAACTAAGAAAAGAAGTTACTTATATTGATCTAGTGAATGCAGTTATTATAGTCCCACACTTCATAAAAATGCTCTCTCCCAATAATATACAAGATAACATGAACTTTAAACACTAGTGATGAACCCTAACATTTAGGATGAAGTTTCAGAATATGACTCTAAAGCAGCTACAAAATTTTAGACAGAGCCATCACATTAGCTCCCAAATTTTACAAAATGTAAAGAAACATGGAGACCATCTGTTCAGTAAGTTGCAAACCACTTCGCAGGATTTAACGTTTGGAAAATTAAATTAACCAAGAGATATAAAAAGTGCCAGTGGCTGGAAGTTTACCTTTAAAAACTGGAGTTGAGACACACTTTTTAGCATTAAGGTTATAACATTCTATTTATGGGACTTTGATTCACTAACCAGCAATGGCACTTTCTGTTAATCACATCAAATTAAGACATGATGACTTTGTAATAATGTGGCTTAAGTAAATGAGAATTCGAGGCCTTTTGTAGAACATGGATGAAGAATGTTCCTGTGCAACCCAGGATGGGTTCAGTGGGTATAATTGTCATTTTGGTGTTCAAATCTGTAACTGTGAGCCCGTAAGTAATGTCATAACACACAAATACTGAAAAGGAACATGGATTCCTCTTAACAGAGGAGCTGGTATGCAAAATTTACTCTAGATCTGTATTTGAATTTTAATCTATGTTTCTTTGGGTTGTTAGTGTTATCAAGGCACTATATCCCCAAAGATTTATCGCCATAGAATAAACATTTGTCAAAAAAGGAAAACTTTGGTGACATTAAAAAGAAAATTGTGATATATGTCATTTAATCCAGAAGGTCACTATTATTTTAATAGTTTTGTTACACTAAACACCTAAAATGTTAGAAACCTCAAGCTCAAATATGCAGTCTGTCTCACCATTATTTTTAGAACATTTGATGAACAGGATATTACTAGCTTTTTATGTTAAACAGTGGTTAAAAATCTATAGTTTGAAGAAAGGCATGGTGACCAACTGTTGGAGAATGAGTTCTAGTGTGTGAATAAACTGTTAAGTGTAGGTCACTCTAATGGAACAGAAACTTCCAGTACTTAATGCTGTTTCAAATAACAAGTGATTTCAGACTCTAATTCTTTAGAATTATACTTTTTTCACTGTACACACAGTATATTTAGATTACCACTGGATGCCCTTCATTGAACAATGCCCACAATTACTTACATAATTAGATTTAATGTTGTTGACTTATGAGTCTGTGACTAGGTGGGCACTAGAAAAGGGAAAGAGCCATGTCTTGGGGTTAGTTTATTATCCCATATCATTTTGGGGGGTTTTGATCTGTGTTTGTGCCCGGAGTGGCAGCTGTCCCCACCCCAGCGCCCATCCTCCCTGGCTCTGGGGCTGTTTATCACAGTGTTTGGGACCCAGGCTGGGGTTTCCAGAGGACATTGGGGGCAGGGTGAGAGGCAGCCCTTTTTTCAGCACCTTCTGCTCAGCTGGATATACACGGCTGGTATCTCTAACCATGGATCCTGCTTCTCTGGGGTTTTTCCTGCTTCTTTTTGGTTTTATTTTTGCTTCAGCACTGTGACTGAGCTTGCCAGTTTGGCTTCTTTTGCTGCTCTGCTGTTGGGAAGCCCAGAGCCAGTGCGTGCCTGCCAGGACCAGGAACATCCTCATTTCTCACCACACCCACACGGCCCAGACCCAGGGACCAGCCAGTGCTGGTGAGAAATCCCAGGGATCTCTCTCTTTCTCTGCCTGGCTGCCCAGTCCCTGCCATGCCTCTACAGCTGCTCCAGGGTTTGTGCTACATTGGAGCTGGTTGGGAGGTGCCGTGGCCCAGCTACAGCTGCAGAGCTTCTGCTGCCTCTTGCTTGCTGCCTCAGGTGAGCCTGCCCTGCCGTTCTGGCTTGCTGCTTGTGAGGTTTCCTGCTACAGCTCCTCCCACTGTCCAGAGGGGGCCCTGGGCTGGGCTGGGCTGCCCTGGTGGGTTCATAAAGGAAGCCCCTTCTCCATCCCGTCCCACCGGCTGTGCCTGCCATTACTGTGTGGAGAAAGGCAGCCGGGCTCCGCAGCGCCCCCTGCAGCCCTGGGGGAATCATGGCAGCCCCTGCCCGGCCAGGAGCCACCAGCGCCCCTGCCGGCTGGGAGCTGTCACTGCGTTTCTGGAGGGGTAAGGTTCCACAGTTTCAATAGCTAGCATTTATTCGATTTTTTTAATTTATTTTTTTTTTAATAAGCAGGGTTTTTTTCACTTTCACTCCCTCGTATCCATTTCTCTCATTGACAGAAGACAAGGGAGTTATTGAAGCTCTTTTCTCCTCAAAGGAAACACTCATTCCAGGGCATTTTCTCCTGAAATTTATCTCAAAACCAAGACAAACCAAAATCTTAAAATGCAGATTCTCGGGTAAAGAGAGCTTGAAAAATATCTTTGTTCCTTAAATATCTGATTTTTCAATCACATTTTTGAAGACTATTTAAAAAAATTGAGACCAAATAGATTTTTTTTTATTGAAGGTAAATTGCACTTCTCACCCTTGCAAAAAATTGAAGTGGCTTATTGATTAACTTGGACAGGACTGTTCATTTTGATACATATGGTATTATGAAGGATTTGAAAAATGTGAAAGTATATCACCAAACAACTGAAAGTAGAAAGATTTCAGACATTCTGATTATTTTGAATAAAAATTATTTGATATTCTATGGCCATCAGAGGAATTTATTAAACACCTCACAGTGCTCATCTGAGTAAGGAACATTTCCTGCAACATGTGGATGTACAGGTGATTCAGACACTTTTTTCTCCCTTCAGAAAACTGTCACCTTCAGAAAACTTTCCAGCCATTTAGAGAGAAAATGGAGACTATTCCATCCATTTTTCCCCAATGTCATCTAACCAGTATTTATCCTTACACATATCATAAAATGTCTGAGATTCCCTCCAGAAGTAATTCACAGGTGCAAACTTGCCTTTTAAAACCTGCAGTAACGATTTATGATTGTTGCATTAATGGAATCAGCAAGGCAAGAACTGTAAAGATCCTGGAGCATTCGTGCTGCCTCTGCTGCCTTTGCCCTGTACTGCACAGTCCATGTGACATTCAGCAGCCAAGGGCAAGGTCTTTTCCAGAATAACAATGAATTTTTGCACAGCAAAACTAACATCTCTGTCTTTGGGGCACACTAGGCAATCATTAGCACTTTTCTGGCAGACACTCTGTACTAGATTTTGTGATTAACATATTCTGACCATTTTATTTCAAGAACAAGTCAAACGTTATGGCACGCTACATATTAAAGGAAAGTGCTCACTACTGTAAGCTCCACCTGTAATGCTGCTAAATAACAGTAATGATCATTAGTATCCATGTAGTAGGATAGGTTTACATGGTGCTTAATACCTATGAAAATAACATTTTAGAGTGGTAATTGGGGAAATATATACTCTCTAGAGAAATCCTCTGATTATCTAAAAATAAACTTGGTTTGTTTAAGTCCTGCTTGCATGACCACAAAAGTTTCTTGTTTCCTTGGAATTAAAATAAAATTAAACATGTGCACATCATTTTGAAATCTTCAAAACATTAAATACTTTCTTATTATCTAGAAGGCAACATTAGTTATTCTAGGTACCTTACATTAGTTATTAGCCCTAAAAATATTCAAAAAGGGTGAGGTTTATGTTCCTTCATTTGACTAGAGCATGTAAGCACATTATAAGCATAATAAAAGCAAACTTTTCACAGTATTTATCAGTATTTCTGCTGAGGTACTAAGAATATAGCACCACTCCATCATGGATGTTGGTCTTCCAACCCATCTTTCCCTTGTACATCCCAAAGAGTGGATAGCTCTTGCTGTATGGCCAAAGGCCAACAAACCCTGATGGTAGCAGATCAAATAAAGTTGGAAGTTTAAAGCTGCTTGTGGGAAGCTCCCTTCCAGCTGCCTGGTGAATCTAAACTCAGATTAATTGAGTCAATTCACACACACTTCCACGGATTGCACAGAACTCAGTTTCCCAAATGGAGATGCTTTTCTAAGTTGAAAAGAATTTATAAAGAATTAGTAAATTATTAGTAAATATTTTAGGCAAATTGTATTACAGAATCATGCAGGTTGGAAGGGACTTTTGGACTAAGGCAGCACCAACTTAATTAGGTTACTCAGGGTCTTGCTCAGTCAAGTTCTGAATATCTGTAAGGGTGCCAGTATTTGACCACATGTATGGTTTGTGCTAGGCATGACAGTGAGGAGAGCAGAAGAATATTATTGACTTATTAGAATCAGATTAGTTAGCTGTCCAATTCATAAGAGTCCTAGAAGTTAAAAGTCCTTTTTGTAAGCTCATAAACCATTTGCAGGGATTTTAGTACTAAAATGTGCCTCAGAAGTTTGTTATACTAAAGTGGGAATTTAAGCTTCCATTCATGAAGTATCTGCAAAACAGTTTGGGTGTTAGAGCACCAATGTGCATTGGTCTCTGTACTAACCCTCAATTAAAAACAAGCAGACAGCTGCAGCCTTCCCCAGCTCCAGTTTATGACTGGCTTAGTGCCACAGAAAGAACATGCTCTAGCCCAGTCCCAGTGAGACAAACATAGGGAATAAATCTCAGAAAAACCTACATTTATAAAAATATAATTCTGTAATTGCCCTATTCTATGGAGGGACATGGAACAAAGCCCTTTGCCACATCATTGCTGCAAATGCATCCAGGAGCAGCTGAGGTATTCACACAACTGCCAAGTTGGGAATCTGACTAACAAATATGTGGAAAATTTCCTCAGTTATATATTCACTACTTACATAATCAATACTGCTTCAAGCATAGACATTTCTAAATGGTTCCTCAGCTTCATCAGAGTTCCAGTCTCACCCCAATGCTTGATGGGTCTGCCCCATCTTTGAACGGAAACAGAAAGTAGCTGCAGCGTGGAGATGTGCACATGCCTCTGCAGGAACCCTTGAAGTGATCTGGCAGGCGTTTGGAGCAGGATGGCAAGGTCTGTTCCTCTCCACCTGAGAAACCCCAGTGTTGTTCCTTAAGACCTCCCTGAAAGGAGTAATGGATTCCAGTCTAGAGCAACTCCTATGACTGGAAGTACTGCCTGGCTGGAAGTACTGCCACACGTGGCTGAAACCTTATCATTAGGAGTCATGACGACCTGAAAGAACTCAAGAGTCATCAGTTAACAAATCCTTGGCTTGAGTGAATTAACAGGGCTAACAGAGGACTCGCTGAGATCAAGGAATGGTGCCCATCTGTTGCCAAAGGCAGCTTTCAAGAGGTGTAGGGCCTGAGGACAGCAGGAGGGTTACCTGTGGTTGTCTCCTCAGCAGCACCATCAGTGGCTGTGATGGGCAGCTCCCGGGACTCTGCATTGCCAGAGGAGTTTCAGGGCAGTGCATGGCCAGAGTGTGCCATGCAGTGTGGTGTGGTCAGCCTGACTCACTGCAGACACTGGACAGGCCCAGATGTGTAGTGCCTTTCACCCACCCTAGAAGTAAACAGCCTCCTCAGAGCCCAGCTGATTGCTCCAAAGCACACTTCTGTTAAATCAGTGGATGTGCTTTCACACCCTGCATCTCCGTGTTTAGAGCAATGTCCCCATGTTTGAAATGCAGGTTTCTCATTAGCCACACTCTCAGATGATTTAAGATGCATCTGTCAGATGAACGAAGACAGCTTTCATATCTGCCTTTACTGCTGTCCATAAGAGAGTTTGTTCCTTCCAAGCACCAGTAGGAAGTTGGTTTTACACTGGGCAGAATTCAAATCTCAAACACAAATTAAATCTGCAGTGAAAACCAATGCAATAATTGAGGCCAAAACTTGGCCTACTGACCCTGCTCATCTAAATGCTATTTCTGAGGGGATAATGATGTATTATTCTTCCTTTTTGACAATTACTCCTTCACAGATAATTTTTGAAATTTTCTGTGCCATTTTTTCTGTCATGTTGCTCTGGTATCCTGGATACTTAGTTGTAATATTCTGTGCTCCTGTCACGCCATTATAGTTGCCTAAAGCATGTTTCTTTATTCCTTTTTCTGCTCTACCTTTCTTTTTGGCTCTTTCCTGTATTCTGTCACCACATCAACTTCATTTGTGTAACCAAGAAAATGAAGAATTCTGCTGAATTCTGAAAGAAACCTTTGTGTTTCAGGAGTTTTCTTCTCTTATTATCCCACTACTTTACAAACTGCTACTTCAGCTTTTCCCTCAAAGGATCACCCCTCAGCCTTCTGTATTGTACAAAGTAATCTATTTTTAGCCCTTTCCCTTTAAAACCTATCCCTGCATGGTATTATTCACAAATTTGACTGTTATTACTTTTGCTATATGGATGTTCCAAACCAGTTGCCCCCTATTCTAGTCTGGATGGAAACTGTGGATATATGATTTATCTTCTCATATCACCTTATCCTTGTCCAGTCACTCATATAACATGGACAAGGTTCTGCATTTTCTTCTCCCTTCTGTGTCAGTGATGGAGAGAGATTACTGTCCTCCTTCACATTCTGACCCATCAGCTGGGCATTATTTTTGATTTGCTTCTCTGTCAGGTATGTATTACTGTTGTCCTGGTTCTGGCCAGGACAGGGTTAATTTTTTTGTGGTAGCCAGGAGGGGCCAGTTCCCTGATGTTGTTCTGTGCCACCTCACATCATTGCTGGGGGCTGGGAAAGGGACTCACATCCAGGGAGAAGGGGTTTCTTCAGTCCAGAAAATGCAGTAGAGGGAGCTGTCTGGTATTGTTTACTTACAGGGAGTTTTTCTGTGTGAATTATTTATTTTCTTATACCTCTTGTTGCTGTTACTGTTAATTTTTCTTATTGCTGTTGCTGTTTCCAGTAAATTGCTCATATCTCAACCCATGGTCTTTGCCTTTTGTGCCTCCAGCTGGAGGGGGAAGGGGAGCAGAGGGTGGTTTTAGTGGGAGTACTAAATAAAAGAATATAATTTCTAAGCCATGACAATAATTTAAAAAATAGTTACAGCTCCCTGTGTGCAAGAACTACAAAACACATACTGCCACTGGAGATTCTTTACACAAAGATCATGCATGTTTCATACTCTAGATCTTGGAGTAACTACATCTCACTGCCCATTTGTCTTGTTTTCCAGCCCAGAGCCTACATTTTTACCAAGCTGTCATTTCAATCCTTTAAAATATCTGCCAAACTATTGCATTATCCTGCCTTAGATATCCCTGTAAAATCCATTTTGAGCCCTTTAATACAATGGCCACTTGGACTGACCAGTGTCTCCTTGTAGCCCCTCTTGCCCCCATCTCCTCTTTGCCATGTCGCCTTTGCAGAGCCAGCAAGCCTCCCTCTTCAGCTGGTAAAGCCTCTCTGAACATCTGAAATCCCAAATTCTCAGCACCTACAGACACATGTAGTGATGCAGGGCTCCCCAAAACCAAGGCTTTCACATCTCTGTGCTCAAGTTTACCACTTTGCTGTAAAAGGGCTAAGAAAATATTTTTCTACCTACCCCACAAGAACATGTGGTTTGTTTTATGACAGTCGTACCAGTAGCATTTGGAGAGCAATGACTCATTGAGTGGTAGTACAGCAAACAGTTCAAATATTTGTTTATGCTGTATTTTAGCTAAACCTTTGTATTTTTTTAACGTGGAATCTTCACTTCTGACTAAGCTTTGGGACGAATGTAAAAGTGTTGAACTGAAGTCTTGGCCTTGAGTTGAATCTGAATGAAGCCCATATGGTATAGAAAAATACTGTGTGAACTGTACAAAAAAAAACCCAAAAAAGCCATAACTGAGCAAGGTAGGGAAGAAAAAACTGCCAATGAATATAAAAGAAAACAGCATTAATCTTTTTCTAATGATTTCAGGCAAAATTTTCATGTAAATTAATAATTGCTTCCTGCATTTCTGGAGTTACTTTAATGTTGAAGAGCACCTTTAGTGATAGTCATATTTTTATTTTTTAAGTATTACTTACACATTTCAAAATCTGTTTGGAAACATGAATATTTTTAACAAATTCCAGACAGTTTGACTGAGAGAATGGTGATCTGTTCATATAAACACTGGTTTGCTTAGAAGTCTCTGCAAGTCATGCTCCTGTTCCTATAAACTTGTTTTAAAAAAACTAAAAACTTCATGGTTTAAATCCCAGGGATTCCCACTTAGATTTTACTTGCATGTAAGTAAATAGGGAAAAACTGTGCTGATTTGTAGTACTGTAAAGGAAGTATAGACAGAATCAGAACCATAATGGGTTGTGCTGAACTCTGCTGATAAACACACGCATTTCCCACACACACACTCTCAGATAGTAGAAAATTGGAGAATCCCATTGAATTTGGCAGAAATGAGTTGTGCCAGCAAGTTTGTTGTGGGTGCATTCAGAACTCACTGCTTTTTAGCATGAAGAACACCAAGAATTTGGAATGTCCTGCTTCTTGCTTTCTTTTCAACTGTTACCACTGAAATGCAATAACTGATTTACTGTACAAAAGAAAAACAGAGATTTGATAAACAAAGTGTGTCACTATGCTTTAAAATAGTCAGAAACCCTCATGTTCTTTGGATTTCCACGTATGTTATATGTAAGGGTTATGTCTGTAAGTCAAGGGGATTTAAAGCATTTATGGAGGAACAGATCCAAAGAGGTCTCCCCTAGATTGCCTAAGTTTTTAATGACATGGATGAACTCTTGGATTGCTAATGAAAAATTCCTGTTCTTCCTCTATATAAAGAATATTCTCAAGATTACCATAACCTGGTGCTATAAAGGATCTTGATTTTTTCATGCACTTCTCTTGCAACCTTGAAAACATTCTTGCTTTCCAAATGAAAGCCTAAAACATTTTTAACAAAATGAATGCATTTAGGAAGGAACACCTATTTTCTGTGCAACCTATGAGCAATAAGCTTGGACAGAAATATGTTCTGTATCACAAACATGTCCAATATGAAAGGGTTTGTATGATGTAATTGCCTACAATGACAGGGAGTACACAGGTTGACCAAAAAGTCCCTTTCTGATCCCTGTGTCATCTGTCAAGTTTTCTGTTCTAGGGGACAGTATCAGTTTGTACAAAACCACCCTTTCTCCAGTGTAAGACTCCTGTGTATTTTCTTATTCCTGTTTCCTTCAAACCCCACAATGATTGTAGAACTTCTACCACAGGTATAGCCTATACACATACACTTCAGAATCCTAAAAAAGAAAGTGATGTAGATTACATCCTTACATTTATAGTGGGAGAGGGAAATGGCTTTAGCAGACTCAGAGATTTGAGCACTCTTAAGTTCTGACAAGGAAAAATCTTTTGGAAACAAAACAAGAGAGGATTATGGGTTATGAGAGTGAGCAGCAAGGACGAATGGGACCAAGGGGGAACCAGGGTCCCAGTGTGGGACTGGAGATGCAGCACTAGGACAGGTTTGAAGAGAATAGGAAAAGAACAATGGAGACCAGACCAGAATTTCAGTTTCAATGAATTTCACAGAAAGGTGGGACTTCCCAGAAAACTGGCATAAGGTCAGTGAAGATATGAGTGTTCATGGAAGCTGTGGTTGGATCAGGCCCTCAGTCAGGGCTTCACTGGATCTCCACTGCTAATGAAGGGAAATTCCCTCTGCCAGAAGCCCCTACACAGATGTTTCTCAGGGAAGGTAACTAACAAAGTGTACTTCTGCAGGCAAGGTGTTGGGTCCAGAAAAGTTAACGAATGTGAAAACACCACATGGAGCAGTAACTTCTAATGCTGCACCACTACTGTAAATACATGGCATTGCACTTCTGATTTTCCATCTAAACCCCAACCATGGAATCTCATAGCAGGTTGCTTCTGCAGCATTACTGCACTTAATATGAGGCTCAGAATTACATCTCTTGGCAGCACAGGATCTGAAAATATGAAAGCTAAAACTTAGGGCATCTGTCATTCAGGAGGGGAAAATCAAAGGTGCACGACAGGGAGCAGCAGGAGATCTTACAGCATTTATTTGTTCTAAGACTTACCATGTCTTTGTTGGAGGACATGCACACCCAATGCAGTGGTTTCCATACCAGTGGTTTCCATACCAGGCTGATAGGTTTTTTCCAGTGAAAATGCAGAAGTTCCTGGAGTTCCCTAGAAAGTTTAAGATCTCTTCAGATTCTGAGAAAATTGGAAATATAGAAAATAAAACCCACATATGCTTGGGGGGAAAAAAAAAAAGGAACTGAACAAAAAGTAGTATCTTTTGAGATTAATGGAGTGTTCACCAGTTTAACTGGGAAGATGTCATTTGATGTTTTGCCTAAGAGTAATTCCAATGAGGAATGCCTTCCCTTTCATTTTTAAGACTTTCACTTTCATTCTGACCTTCCAGGTAACAACACAAATTTAGTACTGAGGGGGTTTCATAGCTGGACCTACTCCATGGGTTAGATTCTGAAGAGTCCCAGCAGCCATTCATGTTATTTTTCTAACATGAATACTGGCTGCTTCAGAAGATATGCCATACTTTTTGTACATCTGGAACAAATGCTCCAATTACCAGATTTTGTGAAATCAAATACAAATACAAGAAAAACAAAAATAAGTTACAAAGACAAGAAGGCAAAAGGTTGACTGCTAATGAGATACAGTATTTCTCAAAGCAAAGGTAACAAAAAGGGGGAAGTTAGGGCAATGCTAAATTTTTAAAAGACAAACATGTTGAATCAGATGGCCTTTATCTCTCTCAGAAATCATACTGCCTTTCCTTCCTTGACACTTTCTTCAAATACCCTTCCAACATCCTCAGGCACAACATGGGACAAAGACTTCCAATTTAAAAAAAAAAAAAAACCACATAAACCAGTACAAGTCCTGTAATCATAGTAATGGAAGGCAGTTTTTCTAGTGTCTGCCATGCAGTAGCTCTGATGCTCTGAAGAGTTCACTAACAGAGACCATCTGAACACCATTGATTACAGTTTAAATTGCTTACATGGATGTGCATGGCAAGAAGAGGAGATGACATGTATTTATTTTGGAAATCACTAAGTAGATATTCAACCTTCCAAACCTTTCTAGAAGTTTATTGATCTCCCAGAACGTGTTTTCTGGGAGCACAAGGATTTTTATTTATGCTCTTCATAGCTGTGTACTGAGATGAGTATGCTGTACTTTGACTTTATATTTATAGCTGTAGAAATAATTCCATAGGAATTATTCTTTTTTAACTTAGCCTAGATTTAGGTTTTTTTGATAAGCAAACAATAACATTGTGTGGTGAAATGATTTTGACACAGAATTTTCTGTGAAGGAAGGGTGATGGAGTTGTTGTACTCTGCATATATAAGCAAAACAAGTTTATGAAGCTCTAGATATTTATACTTTAATTCACTATTTTTTTTTTTTATTTCACGTGAAGTATAGAATGCAGCTATATTTTTAAAGGTTTTTTGTTTATTACTTTCATCCTAGTTTGTGCAGCTGTGTATAGAGCTAGGTTTAAGGCTGCTTGGAAGCTAAAAAGTGTGTTGCAAATGCATTTGCACAGATGCCATGTTCTCATTCTATTTGTTCTCTTTGTAAGTATTTATATGGTAACATATCAGAACCTCATTTCATCCAGAATTAGCCAGCAGGGGCAGGGAGAGAGAGAATCCAGGGAAGTAATGGCACATGACATTTCTAGCCATCTTTTAACTGTGACACATCTACAGAGTTTGTTTGCAGTCATTACACTTTTATTAACTCCTTAGGTTTCCAAAGCAAATACAGTGAAATCATGGATTTGGCAGCTGTAACTACCAGGGTCACTTTTAGGGAACATGTTACTCACTTCTGATTAAGGATGGAACTGAGGGGGAAAATGGAAAATCAGACACTGAAGCCCTAGATATTTTCTGCATATTCTCAGGAACATTTATTGCTTATTCTAGGGGAGGATTTAAAGTATTATTTTTCTTAATCACTAGCTGTCGCAGAATTATTTCTCATTAAGAAAACTGATATGATTTGTGGAACCTTAAGTAAATACAGAGAGGTTATTATTTCACATAGTACCTGTTAAAACAAATACACATCATTAAAAAAACAAAGTAGTAATGTTTGTTGTTATTGTGGACTGTGGATAGAAGGAAAATGAGACAGACAGTAGCAGGTGTGGCTAAAACCCTGATATTTATGCCTCCACTGAAGCACTCTAAAGGGGATAAATATTACTGAAGAACTTAAAGCCCTGTGATAGAAAAGGGGCCATGTTGAGAGGTCAAGTATGTTTGATGCTACCCTCAGATGCATTCAGTGAACAATGAGGCAGTAATGAGGACAGGAAAATATCTACTCAGACTTTTTTATGCATCATTAGTCAAGCCAGTGGGTATTATGGTTGAAACTAAAAAAATCAAGGAAAACCAACTAATTTTGGAATTAAACCTTTTTTTTTTTTCATTTTCTCCCCAATAAAACAATACATTGAAAAGGGGGTTGACCAGAAACAAAACATTTTGTCTTCAGTTTATTTATTCTTTATTTTAGTTAGTTGAGTTTCAACATTGATGGTTTTGTTCTGAAAATGCTATAATGGAATGGTTAGTTTCTCCCAAAAATATTTGCTTTCTGCATGTTTTTTCAAGAACTATTTATAAAATTTGACCCAATTTCATAAATACTTTTATTCTCTCTTCATGATGTGTTTAACTGGTTAATCACATTCTCCATTGACATTATTTTATTTCCCAAGAACAAAGACTACTCATATTTTCTCCCTTTATCCTCCTAATTGAAATGCAGGATGCCTCATCACCAAAATACTTGTGTTCCATATTAAAAAACACCCTCCACAAAACCTTTTTACATAGAGCAACAATGTGAAAATAAAAAAATCTGTGTAGTTAAAGATATGTGCACGAGTGAAAAAAGGTGAGGGTGGAGAGATGTGTTTTTGTATGTGATCCCAAAAAAGGTGAGGTACTTGTTCATCCTTTCTGAGGTTCTTCCTTCAAGTGAGCAAGTTGGAGAACAAAGCTGGTGCAATCCCTCGAAGCAAAGACAAGGAACTCTCAAGTTGTACCAACCTGACACAGAGTTTGTGTTCAAGTCCAAACTCCTGAATTAAAAGGGAGGGGAATGCATGTGTTGTTTATGTGGTACAGATAGAAAAGCAGTAACCCAGACTCTCCAGTACTGATAGCTGTGGTCTACTGAGTTTAGCAGCAATTTAATTTTTTCCCCCAGGACATACATGTATGTTTTTTGCTC
This sequence comes from Cettia cetti, assembly GCA_013401135.1. Classification (NCBI taxonomy): domain Eukaryota; kingdom Metazoa; phylum Chordata; class Aves; order Passeriformes; family Sylviidae; genus Cettia; species Cettia cetti. Next base: position 28,439 of record VZUI01031584.1, read on the forward strand.
CTTGGTATAGTGAGCTGCAGTAATTAAGGTAGCAAATCCACAGGCAGCCCACACGGAATTCCACAGTTCAATGTACAGTTTTTCTGGCTAGTCCCTGATAGGGAGATGAAAGTATTTTAAAGCCAAGGACAATTTGGACAGCTGCTCTCTATAAAGTCAACAAGATCATAATAAGTCTACTATTAGTTTGACAATTGAAAGCCACACATCCCACAGGAGGACAAAAAAAAGAAAAAAAAAAAAGCCAGTTCATTTATTTTGTGAAGCCTTTTCCTTCTTGTCAGACAAATGATCTCAAACTTGCCCAGGCTGAGCTTCAATTAATTGTTTTGCCTCTCTGAGCAATCCTGAAGGGGACTGTGCTAGATTCAGAGCAAAGAGGGTGCCTTGCTTTGCTTCTGAGGTGGTTCTGTGTAGATATTTGGTAAGCCAGAGCACAGGAAGGAACTGTTTGGGATGCTGCAGTGGGAGCTCTGGAGAAGGAGGAAGGTGTCCACTATGACTCAGAGACAGATATCTTAGCACAGTTCCCATGTAAATGAACTGAGATAGAAGTATAATGTTTAGTTGCTAATTACATTAGACTCCTTTGGGGAACCCACCAAGATTTCTATGAATGTACGGTTCCAGCCAGTGAACAGACAGAATTAATCCACTGGTTTGCTCTAATAAGGGACCTAAAATGAACAATTACTTACACTGCTATGACTGCCCTTCTTCAAGGTTAAATTCTCCATACAGATTCCATCGTTGTTCTTCATGAGATGATTTTTCTTTGAAGAGCAGTGAAAGCTGTTACATGATGCATGTTACACTTATTTATTCTTCTAAATTAACAATACTGCTTGGGGTTAATGATTTTTTTCATTAGTGGCATCTTTATCCTTCATAAACCACATATTAAAGACAAAATTTAAAAATTAAGAATGAAAAAGTAAAACCTTGGAGAGTCTTTGATGGTTTCCTTATTATAACTGATCTACCAGTGTTGACTTTTCATGGCAGAGGTATATAACAAAAGGTGTTTGTTCTAAAAACCCTCCCTACCTCCCCCATGTTACCAAGTATTATTCTAATGGCAGTCCTACTGCCATTACAGCATTTTTCCTAATGACTTGATCTGAATTTCACTTGGTGCAGTTTAACCCCAACTTGCTGACACTGGTGTGTTTGGATTTTCCTCTGCATTCTCCCTCTGCTTGAGGTTTGACTAGCATCCAGGTTCCACAGCATCATGATGCTGTTAATTCACATTCAGGGTGCAGTCCCAATACAGTTCATTAGCCCTTGGTGTAGAAATATTCCTTACAATGACATTCTGCAGCAGAGGCTGATAAAATTCATTCCTTCCATGTAAGAATCCTGCCTTAGTGCCCTTTGTTTGCTATTTTTTTTAATTGGTGCATTCAAGAATTTTGTAGATTTACTCAAATATTGCATTCCTAAAAATACAAAAATTTGTAAATTGGAAGCAGCAAAGTGGATGTACACTACTGAAAACAAGATCTTTGCTGTAAAATACTGCAATTTGTTTTCATCAATTCTCTGTTCAAGATATTTTCAAGACACAAGACTGAGGAAGCTTATAGGGACATAATACATGTGTGGATTCAGGAGAATGATCAGTAACTAACAAAGCAGCAAAGCTTTATTTGGCTCTTTGAAACAAGAGATAGCTGAGGAATGTAACAGTAATAGTCTCATTTTGCAACCAGATTTTCAAAGAAATTGTGCTTTGATTAATGATCTCAGACTCTCTCTTGTTTCTTCACATTGGAGCTACTGCAAGTGCCCAGATCAGATTTGAGGATGTGTTTATGTCTCTTTTAATGTTTTCAGAAGGGGCAATAGCCCTGCTGTCAAAATACCACTGGGGCTCTGCATTTCACTCCTGTACTGCCAAGTCGGTTCATGGGAATTCTTTCTAATACAGTTTTGGTTTTTCTTTTTAGGTAGAGAGGATTGTAGACAAAAGGAAGAACAAGAAGGGCAAATGGGAATATCTTATCAGGTGGAAAGGCTATGGGAGCAATGAAGACACCTGGGAACCTGAACATCACCTACTCCATTGTGAGGAATTTATTGATGAGTTCAACAGACTCCACATTACCAGAGAAAAGCGATCCAGGCACGGGAAACAGGGCAGCACGCCAAAATTACTGCGGGAAAGCCGAGGGTCGTCTGTTGAGAAAATATCACATAGACCTTCTGAATCTGGGAAGTCTAAAGGATCAACACACAAAAGGAAGAGAATTAATCCATCTCATCAAAAACAGAAACGAGGATATGCAGCAAAGCCAGGATCTGCAAATGACAGGGCTGCTAAAACTGTAACTTACCGAACTACTCCCAGCGGTTTACAGATCATGCCACTGAAAAAGCCACATAATGGTCTGCAGAATGGAGATGGCAGCCATGAGAAAGACTCTAGACATTTTGGGAATGGCTCACAGCAGCAAAACATGGATTTAAATGATCATGAAGGAGAACAAAACTTGCCCAGCATGCTGGAAGTCAGTAACAATTCCCCTGTTGTGAATGGAATTGGTATGTGATTTAAACAACTCCTCTGTGCGGGAGGGGGGTGTTCATTACGGCAACTGCAAGTAAGGCCCACTCGTGGAAAAATTGTTGTCACACAAGTGATATGGTGAGAAGCACACAAACAAGTTCCACACTTTCCCTGCATATTATACACTTTTTTATATCAGTTGGCTTCTCTCTTTCCTTTCCCCACGGAGTGACACGAAGCAGTGTGGGCTCTGTCACATACCTTTGCAGTGTAAATCCCTATGGGAAATGAGGACAGGGCATGGAGTAGGAATGATATCTGAGATATGTGTAATGCTGCTTTGGGTTTGTGTATCACCACATAACAAATCATTACTCAGTTAGGTGTACTCAAACCCAGTGGTCTAGAGAAACCAGAATTGTTTTAGAATTGATACCACTCTTGCTAAAATATCTTTGTAAGTGTGGCAGAGTAAGATTCAAGTTCTCAGTATTAATGCTTGTCATGGTCAGGAACACTCAGAACAGCCAGGTCCTTGTCTCTGACAGTGACTGGGCACATCGAAAGTCTTAAGATAGACTTTAAAGGAAGGTACAAACAGTCTTGAAGTGAACAAGAAGATATAGGAGAAATTTCTCTCTAATCCTCATAGTTACTGACTGGCTTAGTTCTCAAAGACTAAGGTTTATAGTCTCTATAAAAACTCTTCAGTGAATGGAAGTTAAATAGATTCTCATTATCTGTATGTGTCCAATCTTTTTGGTTTGTTTGTTTTTAATCCTACCAAATTTACAGCCTGAATGGTGTTTTGTGACAGTAATTTCAAGGAGGGAGTTAACAATATGATGCACATTTTATTTGATCAGGTCTTGGGATTCGGGGTTTTGTTGGGGGGGAGTTGACCTTTACTTTCATTGAATAGCCTCCTGTCCCTCTGTGAAGCCATGAAGTGGAGAATGCCCTGTCACACAAGTGATATGTCAGTAGGCAGCCCCAGCCTTTTCAGCCTTCCTACCACCTGGAAGGCTTTACTGATTCCTGAGAGTTTTGAGTATCCTCTTGTGCCATTGGTGTGGGGGGGTGGTTTTAATACCTTTTAAAAACAGCAGGAGCTGTTCCAAATTATTTCCTACTGCTTACTGATACAGTGACGATAGAACCTTTGGAGAATTATTTTTCTGCTCTTACACACTGCATAAAGGTTTTCATTGAGTGATCCACAGTTGCTCTTGGGATTTTTTTTTTCCTTCCTTGTTACAGTTAATTTAGAACACAGCTTTATGTATGATCCCTTTCACTATGCATTTAATCTGCTTTACTGTTGCCAATTCACCTTTTTCTTTTGATTCAGTGAAGCTCTTCAAAATCTTTCCTAGTTTTCACTCTACTTATTTTGTATTGCCTTCAAATTTTCCTCTCATATTTCTCTTGCCAGTTCATTAATACATACATTAAATAAACTAATCCTTCTGTAGGTCCTTGGGACAGCCAACTTGACATGATAAAAAGTAACCATTTGTTCCAATTATTTATTTTTATTAGCTACTTTATATAGCCCATGATAGTACTCATTTCCTTAACAGCTTCTGGTGAATTGCCCTGCCAAAAACTTTTCAGAAGTCAACATAAATTATATCACCCCGCTTTCTGTTTTCCAGCCTACTGGCAAGTGCTCCTTGATTTGGGAAGGAGAACTGATCTTGCCCAGTCTTACTGGCAATATGTGGTAGCTACTGGGATCTTTCAAACCAGGCATCAAATATGCTATTAGAAATTCCCAAACCAGCAAAATGCATGGTCAGATTTAAATGCATAAGTGCTCCTGATGATGTCAATGAAATTGGAAGTTAAAGCACATAAAAGTGTATTTTGGCTTTTGCATTTTGAGGAGTTTGAGCTCATGTAAGAATGCTTAAAAGGTTACCTGCTTCTTTAAGACAATTTACATACCTAATTACAGATGCGTATAAAGTTTTGGTGCATTTTTTACTGTTTCTAATGAAGTTTTTCTTATCATTTGTTTTATGTTATTTGTGGGGAAGTTCTGGTACAAAGTGTATCTTTGAAATGCATTAATTCCTGTATTTTAGAATCTTTTGTTTAATGAGAAAAGGGTCACAAAGAACTGTAAGGTCAAATGAGCCTTTCCTCTGTCCCCACAAGAGCTAAGGAATGGCCTCCTGACTGAATAATCCCTGTCAGAGAGCTCTCGTTCAGTGGAAAGCTGCTTTGCCTGTGCAGCCAGGTGTTCTCTCCTGGCCCAAGAGCTGATCTCTGCAGATCCTTTCAAACAGTTCTTTATGACAGCTTTTGCATTCTCCAAATCCATCCCTTGTGTTGTGTATTTTGCTTCCCTTGCATTCTGTAGGCAAAAGTAAGAGATCTTTCAATCTCTGGTTGCTTTCTGAAAAGCCTATACTCAGCAGCACTGCCAAGGTCAGAAATCCCTCGAGTCCTGCTGTGTGATACCCAGCATATGCAGAGTGGAGAAAACTACTAAGAGGAGAGATGAGACTGCCTGAGTAAGAGTAGACAGAAACTGGTGAAGAAGGGTCAAAATGAAATCACTAGGTTTTTTCTTTATATTGCCCTGCAAGCTTGAGAGAAGCCGCATTTCCTGATACAGGGGTCTGAAATGTCAAGTGGAAGAGACTTGCACTACTCTTCACCAAGTCCAACAATTTCCTGAACTCCCTCAGTATTCACACTGGCACAGAGGATGCCAGTGTGATTCTGCCCTGAGTCCCATTATTATCACAGAAACCCACTTTAATTGGGGTGGATGCCATACTAAAACCAGGCTAAAATTTTACAAATTACCAGTGAATAAAGATTCAGAGAAAAATGCCCAATTTGTTGAATAACAGAAATTTTGTTCCAAGCATCTTGGGTTTCAAAACTTTCTCCAAATCTGAGCCAAGGTCCTAAGGCTGTGTCCCTGGGGAGCAGGAGCAGTGTGGCAGTCTGCTTGGCAGGACTCCCACGTTTAGCTTGGAGGCAGCCAGCTATGCCAGAGGTTTCAGGCAGTCTGCCACTGAGTCTGGAAGTTGAAAGCCTGGCATGCTCCATCAGCACTCACAGGGCTCCCAGGCACTAGATGTGGAACAAAGAGGGAGCCTGGAGGACCTGGTTTGGCTCCCAGAAGCTGTGGCTCCTGGGCAGCCCTGTTCAGAATCCAAGGAAGCAGACATTTGTGTCAGCTTTGAGATTGCCTGTATGGAACCCAAATGAATGGCAGATTCATTTCACAGCTAAGTGTAAGACTAAACAGACAATATGTATAGAAATTTTAGGTTTGTCTTGAGATGAAGCCTAGATTTGTAAAAGTCAAAAATTTCCTACAATTTGAATACCCAGCTATAGGCCTAGCTCTGCTACCAGTGTGGGCCTATGCTTGAAGGTCTCCAAACCCCCCCACCATTGTGAACCAGTATTTTTTCATTTTATAATATAATTTCATTTTAACCCACCAGTGCATTGAACCAAGCAATATAGACAGTAATGTTTAAAAAAGCTGTTTTGTCTGTTCAAACAAATAACAGCTATTTGAAAAACAGCTTTTGATGACTCCTTGAATGAACTTCCAACAGCATGTTTGGTTTTGTGCATAATTCCACTTGGGTACAAGTGTTTCTTCTTCAACCTCTAGACAGACTTCCATCAGGAAGCTCTTTACCTCAGAAGGATGAGTGTGTACCTACAGGTGTGTGCACAAAATGTTCAGTGCATCCCAGTGGAGGCCTGGGATCTTGTGGAAGTTGGGACAGATCTTTAATACCAAAAACTGTTCCACCTTCTACACATTCTACCATAAGGAGAGCCGAATTATCTTTAATGACATTTAAGGGTTTGCAAATTCAAAAATAATGAAAAACTCTGTGAGGAACATCCATTGATGCTCCCAGGAGCCAACAATACTGGTCTTTCTGATGATATTTGTTGTCTTCTGTTACCACATTTCTGTTTCTCTCCAGATATTGTAATGGAGAGTGATTGTTTTGTCAATTTTCTTGACAGCACCAAAAAACATCCCCTTTTGATTTTCTCTTTCCTTTTTCTACATCGCTCCTTTCTGTACCATCTGCTGAAGAATTTCTGCCTGTCATGTATCACTAACCACTGTTTTTCTCCATTACGAAAATCTTTGTAGTCTCATGGTGTCCTTGATTTAAATACTCTCTGTGACTTAGTCACTGCTTCCTCTTGGTTTTTTAGCTTATTCTGTTTTATTTATTCTGAAAGAATACTGGCAGTAAAAGACAAACATGCTTGCTCTCTCAATTTGGATAAAAACTCATTGCTTTTAGATATCTTACAGATGCTCTCTTAGCTAGAGAAGTGTGAAATTATTAGTAAATTATCAACAGAACACAGCTTTTAAGTATGTACAGTATTAACCATTACCCACAATAAAGACAGAAAAGAAGTAGTTAAAGACTATTGGGAAAACTGAGGAATGCCAAGCTGCTTTACCAGGGAGAGTGAGGGAGCATGGCTTATCTCACCTAGAAAAATCAAAGCCTCAGCTCCATCATCCTTTCCTTTCAGCATAAATGCATAGTGCTAACAAAAGCAGCAATCCAGTCTCCATCCCATGACACCCTGATTGTTATTCCTAACCCTCCCTATGCACTGGTTTTAGTACTCTTGGAGCTACAAGGTGAACTGCATCTGTTTGAAAATTAACCAGTGAGTTTTCAGCCAGAGCAGATCACCAGGACAGTTCATGGTGTGGCTGCTTGTACCAGTTCCGGGATTGCTGCGGAGGGTGGTGGCACAACTGCACCATTAAACTGCCTCTGATGGAACACTCAGAAAAGATGTATCTGGAAATAAGAGGAGCATGAGGTGTCCTCTAGCAGTGGGCAGAAGCAATAGAAGGAGATGTGGAGCTTCAAGTCCCCCAAAGCACTGAGGGTCAGTGCAATCTTTCCTCACTTTCCCATTCTCTGTCTGCCTCAGCTTTTTAGAATATAACTTTCTAACGTGTTTTCTGCAGTGCATGGTAGAATGGAGCACCAGTCTCAGACCCTTTGGCAGTGGTGGAGTACTGTAGAAGATGCAGGGATGGGCAGCAAAAATGAAGAGGATTACAGGAATAAAAGAGGCTTCAGTTAGGAGAGGGGGTGGCTAAGGAGCAGCATGATCAAAGTCTACAAAATATCAAGGTCTCAGATATACTAAATGCAGAACTGTTGCTCCTGAAATCCCTCGAGATAGTGGAATTAGGGACCACTCACTGAAACTGAACATCAGAACATCAGATAAAAGCACAAGATGAAAGAAAATTCTTCTCTGTGTAGTGGCTACCCAACTCCTCAAATTCATACCACAGGAAGCTGTGGAGACAGACAGCATCAGCAGGCTCAGAAGGGGATTAGAGAAATCCATGAAAAGGTCCACAAGCAACCACTGAAGGAAACAGGAGGGATGAGCCCTCTCATATTTCTATACAACACTTAGGGATGATACTATGGGAAAGGACTGCAGAAAGCAACCAAGCTTGCATTTTCTCCTTAAATAGCATCCTTTACTGCCATCTTCTACTGCCATTCTTGGAAAAGGATTACTGCATGCAGCAGTGGTCTGGGAACATCCTAGGATCCCTTAAAAACATATTGAAGCTTCTTGCACATATAAATGTTGGCTTAGGTATTCCACAAGTTCCACTGCTGATTAAACACAAATAATTAAACTCCCAGTAAAGGAAAGAGCATTTTCTCCCATTCTATTTTCTTTTTGTACTTAGACTAAGCATCAAATACTCCCTTATTATTAAGCCAGAAAACCATACTTAAATGAATCTAAAGCTTCCTTAGTTAATTTGTGACATCTTTAATTTGTTTCATGTGCAGTATAAATTGCTTTGAGACTTTGAATGTCTCCTTTTGCCTGTCACAGTCATTTTTCACCTTGATATACTCAGGTGCTGCTCCCCTTGTGTGCACTGAGCAGGTGCTGACTATTGACCCTCATGCAGGGATAATCCCAATGGCTCCGCTGGCTCCAGAGCAAACCTTCAGGAGCTCCACCACCTCCACGCAGCAGACAGGCTGCATTGGCCTGGTTCCACATCAGTGTTGTCTTTAGAGTGTGCTGATCGTTTTCTCCAGTTTATCGGATTAAACAAGATTACAGGGATGCACTGGAGACACGGAAACAACATGCTACTCACTATGTATTGTTCTGTTAATGATCCACCTTTGGAAATGGCACTTTTTCATTTATGTTTCTCTCATACTAAATTTAGATCTTTCCTCTGGTTAAATTTCTTTCAGCTGGCATCCAGATAGTTAAAATACTGGCATCAGATCTATAGCTTCTTACATCACATATTCATTTACAAACTGAATACATAAGGAAGAATAAAATAAACCAAAACAATTACTGTGAGGCTTTTTGTTGAGCTGGATTATCTGAGTTAATTAATCTTCTGCTATTCTCTTACCATCTCTATTTAAAATAGATGTAGCATAATCTTCCACGCTAGGTAGATAATCAGTACAGTTAGTCTGACACACCTTTCATTCAATGGGGATTTATGCCTCTGATTTTGTAAGTTCTTTACACTTTTTTGGGAGTTTCAAATCACCACAATTCAGTAGATTATTGCTGGTTAAGCACTGAGTAGACAAAAATGGAATATTTAATAGCCTGCCTCCCTCAAAGAGTTAATTAGTTTCAGTACATTATTCCCAATGTGTGGTGTTCTATTAGTAATTTCACAAGTTGATTTCTGTTTGTAAGGATACATGTCAAAAAAAAAAAAAGAACGTAGGAAAAAGAAGAAACGTCCCATAGGAAATTATTCATAGCATTTCAAGTTCAAGCACACGGTAATTTCTACACTTGTAGACACTTTTTTCAAGAAAACAAATTTCCAACTCTTCTGCTTTCAAATTATTCTTTTAAAGTAACGATTTAATGGAATTTGGCCATGTTTACATTGCACCAGGTAAATCCTCTATTCACTATAACCCGGGCAATGCTTAAGATGGTATCTCTTGATTCAACAACAAAAAAGAGTTTCCTGATTGACTGAACAGGTTCCTGGACAAAGGTGGACCCCCGTGTGTAGATGTGTGAGCACCCACATGCACGCACCACTTGAGAGCCAGTCACAGAGTGCTGAGCACTGGCTGTGTTTTCACATCCCATCTCCTAACTGCAGTGCACATACAGGATTTCACACACTGAACAATTCCACAGGCCACTGCCAACTGTGAGGTGTCAGACAGATCAGTTACCTACGTAAGCATCAAGCTGAAACATAGCTAATCCAAAATGAGGGTAAGTGATTTTGGTTTACAGTCATCTGTCATGAATTCACTGTTCAATTCTATTCCAGCAGAACATTTTTAATTGGATGGTGGTCACTTAAACTATAAAAGTTAAATCTCTATTCTAATATTCATGTCGTCTGCCCTTTAAAAATCCCTGGCTATTTGAAACCAGGAGCTGGAACAGGTCAGCTTTGGCAGGAGTAAAGAACAGAACAAACAAAGGTGTTTTCATTCAGCTCTCTCTTGGCCTTTCTTAAAAATGGTGCATTGTGGGCTGGTATCTATATAAACAAAAACCAGTGACTTTAATCTCTGTCCCTCAACAACCTGTCTCTGCTTTATTTTTAATGGCAATAGTGTGAAACATCTGTAATTAGAAAAGGATTACTGCACACAAACCTTGTAAAGCTCCTTCAACACCCCCAGCTCAACATTGTTGCCAATCATCATCTATTGCCTATTACAGAAACACTGTAGACATCAGCAAAGGATTGGTTTGCAGTTCATAAACAGTGTAAGGCAGAATAAACTGTCTTTTAAAACTGACTTATTATTGCTGTTACTTGTTTTTAAGGAGGAATTATATCTTTCTTCTCACAGTTCTTTTTTCCCTACTCCTGGATACTCTCCAAAATGGCATCAGTTCCTTGGTCTAGAGGTTGTCTGATCAGAGAACAAAAAGTTCTGCACGTTGGAGTACAGAATAAGAACAATGGCCTGAGGCCACATTTGCCTAGCCAGGCACATTTTTTTATTTATTTTTCCTTATTCTTTTATATTTATTTATTTCTGTTGAAGCTAATACAGAGTACCACTCCATTTCTTTGATGGTATAGAGGTAATTATGCTTCGATTCTTTCCATCTGCAAGGTTCTTCTCTGGCCAATGGAAGCTTGAATCTACACAGCACTGTGAAAAGGAAACTTGATGGAGAGAAAGATTATGTCTTTGATAAGAGACTGAGATACAGTGTGCGACAAAATGAAAGCAACTGCCGCTTCAGGGACATTGTAGTCCGGAAAGAAGATGGTTTCACACATATTTTGCTGTCGAGTCAGACTTCAGAGAACAATGCACTGACCCCAGAGGTAAGTGTTTAGCCCTAAAAGCCAAGGAAAGCCATCCTAATGCGTGGGTTATCTTGCAAACACTGCACTTGATTCAGTTTTATGCTTTTTTTTCCTAATTGGTGAACTTAGAAATATGGAGTGCAGACATATCTAACTTTTTCACACTTGGGATTCCTATCCAAAAGAATGCAATGGAAATTAAATTTTAATTCACATGTCTGAAAAAAAAAAAAACAAAAGGAATGGCAGAATCAGTATTTCCAGCATGGAATTGTGTGAAGCAGCTTTTCACACATTGAAGTTACTGATATTTACTATCCTTAGGAGAAATCTGGTCTCTTTCCTTTTACTAATTTAAATAGTGCTCCAGTTGTATACAGAGAATTTCAGTCTATATCCTGAGACAGCCGTTCTAAATTCTATCTTGATCCCTAATTACTTTTTTCTGAATCACTGTATGAGTCCTTATTTATGAAATCTTAACCAATTAGAGGCTCTATCCTCAGCTGAACTGCATAAAGTCATACAACATATAAAAGATATAAATGAATTCCCAACACCCAAACACACAAGGGCAGACTAAGGCTTGCAGCTTGTACTACCCAAGTACACCCACGGATCACTGGAAGGGCTGAGGAGCTTTTCCTTCCATTCCCTGTGGCTTCAGTGCCCTGTTATGCCATTCCCATGTCAGAAGAAAAAGGGGTGTCCATAAGTGCTTGCATCAGGATGGATGTCCTGGAGAGAAGAGAGCACACCTGAGCCCTGTTCCACACCGGCAGTAATGGCCTGATGGACAGGGGCTGACAAGGATCAGGGAGGGAACAGCAGGAGCTGCCTCCCAGCACCAGCCTGGCCTGTGTGAGCATCCTGCAGGCAGAGTTCTCCAAGGGCTCCCCTCCCTGGGGAGATCTCGGCCTTTTCTGCCCCCAGACACTCCAGCTCAGCTCTGTCCTACACAGCAACTTCGAGATAAGAGTGTATGAAATAGCAGTTTGAGCACCACCTGAGGGAAGAATAGATTGTAGCTATGAGGAATCATTTTATTCAATAAGAAAATTAATAACTTGGAAGTTAATTACTTACAAAGGGCAGGTATGATGATTCCCCTTCTCAAATGCACATGTACACATGGGCAGTAATACACTGAGTGATATTAAATGGCTAAAACTGATGGTACATAACGTTTATCACTCCTAGTTTTTAACATATCTAATATTTAGAAGGATTATCTTGGTAATTAACACAGAACACCAAACACTTGGTTTTAACACTAATTTCTTAAAATGCATTAGATTGCATCAAATCCATCACTCCATCTCTTCCTAATTACCACTAATTGACACGGCAGGTAATTTAAGTGAAGGAGCTCAAGGGCCTGAAAAAATATCAAATCATGGACTTACTGTGTTCAGTCAGAACAAACATACCTTTACATTGCTGGCTGTGCTGTTCCACATCAGCAGTGCTCAGATGCTCTAACCAGGGGATTAATTCAGGCTTTTTGGATCTGCCAAACCAATCCATTTCATCCTTTGAAAGTTTTCAATACACCAGGAACCCACCTCTGTGGAAGAATAAATGATAAGCATGTAATAGTCCTCTCCCTGCATCACCAGCATAGACTATTTCTAGAACCTTTATTGAAGCTCACTTGAAAACCAGGAAATACATTTTAGAAAACTACTTTACTGACCAGGATGGTCAAGAATTAATCAGGTAGTGAGCTCTCCACATGGAGATTGTCTGTTTAAACCTCATCCAGGCCAAGAGCAATCACGGGCTCTTGCCCTTGGAAGATTCATGGCTGTAAACATGAAACAGCATCTTTGGCCTCAGTCCAGGCTGCTGCCCATGATCATTCACACCACAAAATCCAGCACCTCCAGGACTGGCAATTTCACAATCTTGCTGGCAATTACAGCAAAAACCCCAGGAACTGAAAGGAGGAATGTGTTGAATGACTTGTCCCTGCAGTTTGTGACCCATAGCCATAGGTGGGACAAACTGACAACGTATTTTAGGGAGGTTTAGAGCATTTTCAGTTTTGATGCCTTTTATCCCCAGTGGATACAAAGTACAAGCACATAATTCCTAAAAAAATGAAGAAAGTGTATTTTATTTTGTATAAAGAAATTCAAACTTCAAGCTTTATTGGATATTTAGTAAATTACGTTTGTCAAATAGCAAATGAATCATTCATTCAAAGCAGGTCTATTTGATGTCCTTAAACAGTGGCCTGGTTATACTTGGCCATCTAGGTTAGAGAAAGAAAAGGTGTGCACTTCAAACAATAATTTTAAACTTTTAAGCTTATACAAAATGCCTCTCACCCCTCAACACCTCTGCTTCCCTTTGTGCTTTATAGGAATCTTTAGATGAAATGTAATCGTTGTGTTCAACCATTGGCCCCTGCTGTTTATGTCAATTTAATTAAAATAGCAAAGAACTTATTTATACAAAAAAAAAAAAAAAAAAAAAAAAAAAAAAGAAAGTCTAGAGAAGTCTACCTGACTCTTCATCCTATGTTGTTGGTAACCCCATTTGTGCAGGTGATTTTAACATGAAATGTGTCAATGCTCTTTCCAGCAGCCTTTGCACTGATTGAAGTTGTTTCAGTGCCTCTTTAGTAATTGAGTTTTTTCTACAAAAAATGTTCAGGTCACTATAGAAATTCTTTCTTATTTTTTTACAAGAGCTTATAAAATTTCCAAGACAGTGTCATGAAACAGCGGAGCTTGTTCCTATTTCAGTAGCTTAGGCTTGCTACTTTTAAGATTTGTTTTTTAAATACATTTGTGAAATATTTCATTATGAATTCCATTAGGACATTTTTTTTCTTGTGGGACTTTTGCTGCTCCTGAAGCTCTTTCTCCAGTGATGCTGCTGCTGTTTAAACTCAGCACATCTGAAGGATTCAAATTCTGTTTCAGACTAAATTGACCCATCTGTTCTTCTCATTTAAAACACTATTAACAGAGCTAGGAGGTAATATTCCCCTGAATTAAAAGTGAAACATTCCCTAAACAGCCAGTGCTTCCATCAAAGAGTGACAGAACTACCTCAAATACCTTCTCATGCACAAGAATCAGGTTTCAAATTTCAAATGTGAATAACAGGGTTTAAAGTTCTGCCAGGTGCATTTTGGAGCACTGGGTGTCTTCACTTTTCCCAAACTGGAAATAATAAAAAGAGGCAGGTACAAGTTGACTGTTCTCTGTAGTTCTACTCTCTACACAAACGTAAATTGTGGGGTTGCACCAGTGCTTGTGCCTGCAGCTTTAGAGGTCCCCAAGTCCTTCAGGTGCCAGACAGAAAGGACACAGCATCAGTAACACATAGTTTATTTATGTAAAAAGGCACAAGTAAGGAAGACGTTCTAAGAACAACAGAATGGCTTTAAAATTCTGGTTTACCATAATATTTACAGAATAATTACCTTTAAGAATATCACAGTGAGTCCTCAGAGATTCAGAGAAGTTAACTTTTTTAACTAGTGCTTCTGTTTATGTGAACAAGAGATTTCTGTTCAAGATACTTTGGGTAATTACGGTGATAAATTCCTAGCTCTTTGATTTTCCCAGAATGTAAGCAAGATGGAAAGCAAAGGGCAACAAATGCCTTTGGAAATTTCCTGTGTCCAGCAAAAGGCATTAAAATAAGCTCTTAGAAGTTTAATGAAGTTTTAACTGGTTCATGTTTATTTTGCAATATAAGATGTCCTGTTCAAGAACTAATGAGATTATTTACTTGACAGGATTGAAAATATACGCAACTTCTGAGAAGGTGATAATTTTATTATATATTTGTGTTTCAGTAGAACAGTAAGCTAAGCACTAGGTCTGGTCTAAATTTACAATCCAGTCAACTATCATAACCTAAATAACTGGCCCATACTGTTCTGGAAATACTTCCTCAGGAATTTTCATCAAATGCATTCCAATAGAAATACTGTCCCCACGACTGAAAATTACCTAAAAGGCCATAAAAAAGCTAATTAATAAAAGTGTGGATCTGTAGAATATTGCTAAGGAGCTCTGCAAATATTAGCATTAGATCTGGTCCACTAGAGAAAATAAAATTTAATTGGACAAATGCCACAGTTTTAGCAAGATGGGGAAAGGTTTAAAGGCTATAGAAGAAAGAAAAAGAACATGGAATCTGACAAAGAAATGCAACTAGACAGGTTGTATCTCTATATTTGAGAACTGAATTCACCACCACATTAAACAGAATTTTTTCCTGAAAAACAGGGAGCAGTTCTGAACTAAAATTACATTTACTTTACAGTACTACAGTTCAATACACAGTTCTGCAACCCTGCAGACAAACCAGCTCTTTTTATCACTATTTTCCTGGTTGTAGCTTCCCTGTAGTCATAGAAATAGCTGGAGAGAAATGCCCATCCCCAGGTAACCCAGAGGGAAAGCCAAGGCTCCAGGGGCAGCAGTGAGCAGCAGTTGCTGTAACCAGGCTGAGTGACAAAGGGACCCAGGGAATTTTGGACTGCACCAGCAAAGGAACCAGGGCAAGGTTCCTGGCCAAGGTAGTAAGCACTGACTTGGCTGGAATTGCTGGATTCCAATGAGCCTCCAAGCACCTTTGGATGATAAAGTTAATGACAAACTTAAGGCTCTTTAGAAAAAAACATACTTTTTGGAGCCTGAAAATGCTGGTAGATAATGGTTTCCTGGTTTCTTTTGAAAAAAACAAGTGGAGCAGGGGAACTAAATTTCCCCTCCTGCTCAAAAATAGTAACCAAAGCCTTCCCACTTTTAATCATATCTGAGAAATTGAGTCCTAATAACAGACTCAATGTCATCCTCTCCAGGACACTGAAAAAACAGTGATGGCAGAATATTGTTTTTTCTCACAAGAAATGTTACATCTGCTCAAAAATTTGGATAGGTTTTTTGGTGGCCTTAGTCATCCAGATCTGTGAGGGGCTCAGTAAAAAAGAGGCAGGTTTGTAACAGTAATCATGTGTGTAAAGGACAGAAAAGAGGTGGCACATAGGCAAATACCACTGGAGGAAGGGGAATCATAAAGAAACTTGCTGAATTGGTATCATGGCCTCATACTTAATGCAGCATTCCTCACTGGATAGAATGTTTGAGTGGTATTGGCCAATATTATTTATACATTCACCCTAAGGAAGAGCAGATTTTAAGATATTTTACAGTGAATGAAGAGGACAACATTTCATTCACATGGAGCTAAGAAAACCAAAACACATATTTTTTTTATTTTAATATCTACCACATTCTAAAGTTTCTCTTTTAACACTGAACAGAGGTTTTAGGGGTTTTTCCTCTTTGTTTCCCCATTATATGTGCAGTGTTGCTGTGTTTCTCCCAGCTGAGGGCGGAGACAGCCTCTGAGACTCTCAGAATAAACATTGCTTCTAAAATCGCTGATGACATTTTTGTACCTGCATAAGAATTTCAAATACACTTCCAAATTCTGCAGCTTTTAATTACTTCACTTCCACCCACTATACACCAAGCCATAGGGAAAGCAGCACAATCAACAGGATTTCTATTAAAAGGCTACCTAGGGGGTGGCATCAACAAAACTTCAGAGTTTAGGGACATTCCTTAAGCAAGGCACTTTAGAGATCTAAAGAAGTTTTGGTAACAGAAAGTAGTGAACAGAAATAATCACAGGCTAAGAAATCTTGGGTTTCTCTCATACAGAAACTCTATTTAAATCCCCAGCCACATTTAGCTCTCTCTTACCTAAATTTACAGCAACAGCAAATCTTTTGGTGCAAAAGACACAAATTTGCTGCAGCAGGACCATGTCTATAGGAAATATTTTTGCCACATGGGTATGATTAAGGAGGTGTCACACTAGATAAAATCAGGGCACTTGCAGTGAAGAGCAAATTATTTGCAGTGAGGAGCACATTATAGAGGAGAGGGAGCTGAAATGAGTTACAGCTCACAAACCACGCCCAACTGTGACCAAACAAGAAGTTACTCATCAGAAGTTCATTTAATAATATTTCCTTTTAAAAATCATTAGGAAACAATTCTCTGCTCAGGTGAAAGGCCATTTTCCTACAATACCAACAGCTCAATTCTATTAAGATTTTGATTAGGTTTGATTTATGGTGCAATTAATAGCTTGATCCAGTTGTAAAATAAAGTCAAAATGTCTCTTTTTCAAGGGACTTTTATGATCTAACTTTTGTAAACTGTAAAAATGCCACTGACCAGAGAAAAATGAATAATATATTTGTCATGTTGATGTATATGTTGTCCTCTTGTCCTGCTTTGCTCTGGTTGAAGTCATATAAACCAAAGTAGTTGAAGAACTGAAAACCTGGCTTTACAAATTTTGCTTTCAAAATAAATATGTTCCCGAGGATACAGTGATGTACATGTGATGTACATTTATGCTGTGATAAATATGTTCCCGAGGATACAGTGATGTACACATTGAAAATAAAAAAGTGAAGGTGTTTCAATAATTTGAAATTATTAAATTGCAATCAAATAGCATAAGCTGGGTAGAATTTCCCAGCCAACAAAGAACCACCAAGTCCTAAAACCTTTTTGAATTAGTAAAACATCAACAAAGCACTGCCAAATATAAAATACTTTGCAAACTCTCAGTGTTATCGTTCTAATGATTCTAATATCATTCTATATTAAAATTATATATATAATTGATGTAACTATTAATAGTGCCCAAAATTTAAGTCTCTCAAAATCAATAAGGTTTGTAAAAGTAGGGAAATGATATTGCCACGGCATGCATGTCGAATTGTTTACTTTTCTTTATCCACAGATCATGAAGGAAGTTCGGAGAGCATTGTGCAATGCATCAGCTGATGACAGTAAACTCTTACTTCTCAGCGCAGTGGGAAGTGTATTCTGTAGTGGCCTAGATTACTCATATTTAATTGGCAGGTTATCCAATGACAGAAGAAAGGAAAGCACTAGGATTGCAGAAGCTATAAGGTGACCCAAGCTTACCTATGATCTCTAAATTATGAAATGCAGTGTGTGATTATAAAAATATTTATCAGGTCCAAAAATGTTGTATATTTAAGTGTTGATTGCATTCTAGTTATAGTCCTGAAAATTTGTTTAGTAAAAAGAAACTTGGACCTTTCCGTATTAGAAAAGAAAGCACATTTATTCCAGTGCTAATATCCATAGGGATTTGTTTTATTCTAATTCTCTGTATTTAATATTTCAAGTCATTCCTCCAAATTCAAATACAACTTTGTTGTTGTTTTTTCCAAATTCAGTATTGCTTCATGTTTCTGAAAGGCAGATCTTTTACTTGCTTTAATGTTCATCATTTTAATGAATTTCAGTCCAAATGGGAATCCATGGCTTACTCATATACTGTTGAAACAGCAGCCTGCCACTGTATTTCAGAACCTTCCTAGAAGGGTCTCCACTCTTCTTCTTAAATTTAAATTACTTAATATATATGTAAATGTAGTTTTATTTTTGTACCTAAAATGTGACTTTCCTTATAGATATATATATATATATCACACCACTTTAGTAGAATTCCAGGGTTTATGACATGCAGTCTGCAAATCAATCTGCACAACACATCACATCACCAAATATTCCATTACCACAAGGTAGATTTTCCAGTATAAATCAACATTATTCCACTAAAGCAAATGGTATTTCACCAGTCTGTACCAGAAGATGATTTGGTCTCTTTTTTTCTCCCCATTTCCTACAAATAAATATTCTTCTGAGAGCTTTAAAACTTTATGCAACAATTCTATTAAGGAATATTAAAGAATTTTTTTTACAAGATATCTCTACTTGGGATTTATTAGTATAACATCAGGTTCAGGTATTACACAAAATATATTAACCACCAATTATCCTGGTTACAAATACTGCAGATCAGTTTGGATTCTCCGTTAAAAACTTCTGAAATTCTCAATGTAGCAATTATTTTGAAAGACTTTAAAAGATACTTCTTAAATGCAGTAAGTTACAATCTGTTTATAAGACCCTACCTATGTTCAAATATCATGGAGGTATATTTTTTTAAAAGAGAAACCCTTTGAAGGACACAGCCTAAGTTTATTTTTAAATGTGAGAGATTTTAACAATGTGGAACCAAAAAGAAAAGTGAAGAAAGAAAATTGCTATTATTGTTTGAAAACACAGGCACACTCACCACCCACCAAAAGATACAATTTTAGTATTATCCTTGTAAAAATTGTGCAGTTAGTTGTTGTTATATAAGTTTACATTTATTTGCACACATCTAATATACAGGTATACTTATCAATCCAACCTTTAAATAAGTATAAACCAGACTGTGATACTCAGTTTTTCCACCCTTGGACTCACAGAACACTCTCGAAATACTGGTGCAATGTACTACTCCTTGTCAAGAATGTCGGCTTCCAGCCCACTGAAAATAGATTTTTATTGTACTTCTGGAAACAATACCCTACGTTTTCCATTTAGCACTCTCTGTGCTTTCTGTGAACAAAGGACTCAACTCATGGAAAATAAACTGTAATAAGAGAAGAAAAATGTCCATTGCTTTTTCAGTGGTTTGGATGTCCTAAAATACATCCAGGGATCTCTGCCTCCACTGCTTTACATCAAGTTAGACTTGTATCAGAGTGAAATTGAAATCTTGGTTACCATGTTTCCACTTTCCAAAGCATGGCTCTCCTGTCCTGGTCACAAGTTACAACTCAATCCCTATCAAGTCTCCTCCCATGAGTGGTTCATTCCTTGGTGCCGTGTCCACAGCCACTGGGGTTGACAATGAACAGGTGTGCAGCACTGCAGCTCCTCTGGAGGATCTGTGACCAGATCCATCCCAGATCCATCCCAGATCCATCCCAGACCTACCAGGCTGAGCTGCCACCATCCACACGCCCTCCCACAGCAGGGAAAGGGCAGACAGGCTGCACAAGCCTGCAGAGCCCTGGCACTGACACACTCCCTGGAAGGCATTCCCAACACTGGGCTCGCACCATCAGCTGGACAGCATTGTGGGACCTGAGCCACAACATTCTGCTTATGCTCAGAAGAAATCAGCCAAGGACAAATTTACTTGCTCAGCTTCTTTACAGATTATCTACAGACCTGGATGTATCTACAAGCCCTGACCAGCAACAAGCACCTGAATCAGTGCAGAGGTATCTGAGCATGCCAGCTTGTATTCAATGGTCAGCCTACCAGATATGCCCTAGCAAATCCAGAAGTCCTCTGCAGACATTTTTTCCTATCTTTAAGCATCTGGATCTACTATAGCAACAACAGCTATAATCTGAAATCCTTTTCAAAGACTGCTTTGAATTGAAACAAGGATCTTGTAGCCCAGCCCTGTGTGGACTTATGGTTTGGAGACAAGGAAGCATGCCAAGTTCAGGGTACAGAGATGACCCAGTGAAACAATGCATCAAACAGGAAACAAAGATAATGGAGCTTCAGCTTCTGGAGACCAAAGGCAGGCATTTGTTCCTCTCATCATCTCCCAGTACTGTAGCCTTCCACTCCATCCTATAGGTAGCATGTTCCACACACATCCATTTTACCATCCTCTGTGCTCTCCATTCTTTCCTCATGACAGAGGCTTGCTGTACCTTCTTAATGTTATGTTCTCCAGGTCCTCCCTTCCTTGCTCACTCATATGAAGAGTTCCTTCAACCCTTCCCCTCCATTAATGTGTTCTGCTTTGTTCTTCCTCCACATTATCTGTTTCCTCTCCACATCCCTAATAGCTTTTCCATATTCACTTCCAGTTCCATTTATCACCATGATTCCTGCTTTACTCCACAACACTGGTTTTATCTGCCTCCACATCGTCCTCAGATTTACTACCACCATTTATCCTTAGTTTGCTTTCTTTTTACATATCATTCATCACATCTCTATTCCCAACTGTAGTACTGTCTGGAAGGCTTATGTAACTACTGAGGTTCTCAAAATTCTGGAATTAATGAGGTGCAGTGATCCACAGTCACTAATCAGTCATAAACAACCAAAGAAATAATGAGAAAAGGGAACAGCATTGTTTCTGCAACAAAAACAAATCACAACTCTGCTTAACCCTTCTCTCCTCTAGACAAAAATGGTCTTGAACAGACAAAACCAACATTCCTTATTTCAGTCTCTTTGTCTTGACAGTGATCTCCTGGTTTAGTACTGTGAACAGAGCTGCATCAATTCTCTGTTCTTCCATGGTCAAAAATTAACTCCTTACTAGGGGACTTGAAAACCAGAATGTATTAATTGGAAATTTAATGTTGAGTCATCTCAGATTCTGTCCTCATTTAAAACAGAGCCAGTGCCCCTGCACTTCAGCCCAGTTCCCACATGGGCTCTCTAACCTGCAAGGCCCACCTGTGCTCAGGTACAGAGGCCTGGATCCTTTTGACCTCAGTGGGAGAGCAGCAACTCATCAAAGGGTACATTTGACAAAATGTTCTTTCCTAAAATCTGTCAGCAAAGATACACTCTGGATCCAATAAATACCCAGTGCAGGGAGAGAATCTCCTCTTTTGCTTGGAATTTGGTTCATCCGTGTCTTTTTTCTAAAGTAACTGAGCATCTCATTTGCCTCCATATACTGCTGTGCACTGAGCTGCTGGAGCCCATAATTTGCCCACAATTACACTCTTGCTTTTTCCTAATTGGTGTAAAGGCTGCTCCATTCAACAGGTGTCTTTCCACAGTTGCTGGTAGGTAACTTATTTAAAAGATCTCCTCATTGCACAGAATTTAACATATTCTAGTTCATTCATCCAGATGAATCTGATGACATTTAACTTCCCTGTTATTTCTCATCACATTATGGGGTAGTCAGGCAAGGGCATTTGCTTTGTAACAGCTTTGCTGAAGACTTTTCCAATGAAGACCCAAGTGAAGATCACTCATCCTGTTCAAACATTTTTCGCTCTGACTCCCCTTTGCATGTCTTGTTCTTTCTGCTGGTGTACCATAAACATTGACAATCTCCCAATCCACTGATGGGACTTGCAGTAACCTTTGACACAAGAGAACTTCTTGAAAAAGTAAATATTCAGACTATAATATTTCATCAGTTGCCAGACCAGGTCCATCCCAGCCACTGTAGAGCAAACCAAGAAGTGCTGTGTGCACAAACTCAGGAGTTACTGGTCCAGAAGTAAAACTAAACCCGAACAAACCTTTCTGCAAAAAGTACAACACTCAGTGCAATCCACTTAATACAACATACACAAAACTAGGCAATAGCCCAGGTACTCAGAAAGATTAAATAACTAAAAATAAGCAAGCTTTTCCATGTGCAAACTAGAAAGTATCTTGCAGTTCTGACCTCATAAAACTGGGCATTTGTTGTGTTCTTCTGTGATTCTAATTTGTTTTCAGATTAAGTACTTTAAACTTGGGTATTTTTGCGTTACTTCTGTATTCAAGATTTTTCTTTTATTTTTTTATTTTAGGGATTTTGTAAAAGCTTTTATTCAATTTAAGAAGCCAATTGTGGTTGCTATCAACGGCCCTGCTCTGGGGTTAGGAGCTTCTATTTTACCACTGTGTGATATCGTTTGGGCAAGTGAGAAGGCTTGGTTTCAGACACCATATGCAACAATCCGACTCACTCCAGCTGGCTGCTCATCATACACATTCCCACAAATTCTGGGTGTTGCACTGGTAAGGTTTTCCATCTCAAATTCCTGAAGAACCTTTCATAAATTCCTGATCTTTCTCTCTTTAAAAAGTAAACAATTTTCTTAATTGTCTTTAACGGAAATGAAATCTGTGGAAAGTTCATCTAATCACTACCAACTTCTTATCACAAAATAACCTCGGAATTCAATATACAACACCTGCTGTACACAAGAAAAATTGAAGAAGCAAAGATTGTCAACATCATGGTAGAATAGTGAAGAAATACATTAGCAGAATAACCTTTCAGAATAGTTGTCTGCGTTATGTTAGGAGTGGGCAGTAATACAGCCAGATACAGCACTCTGCTCCTTTAGAGATAAATCTGAAATCTTAAAGATAATCCACAATGATTCCAGTAAGACTGCTTAGCTTTTACCAGTTTAATAAATTAGAATTTGCCCCACAAATAATTCCTACTGGGTTCCATTACTCTCGACACAGTATCACTGACAGTTACTCTTGTAAGATCAGCAATACAGATTCACCATGCATGCCAGCACATTTCTCTTAAATTAAACCCATGCTGTGCTCTGGCCACCTGCACAATCCTTAAATAGCTACTGAAACCCCTTTTAAAGTATTTTGCAGTATGGAAAGATACAGAAGAACATTTGTAATTTAATCATAAAAATAGCAGGCAAGTATGAGAAAAATTTTAAGGGAATTATAACCCAAGATTACCAGAATCTTTTGGTTTCACAGGCAAATGAAATGTTGTTCTGTGGGAGAAAGCTGACAGCACAGGAAGCCTGCAGCAGAGGACTGGTGTCACAAGTATTTTGGCCAACAACTTTTAGCCAAGAAGTGATGCTACGAGTGAAAGAAATGGCATCCTGCAGTGCAGTGGTAAGAAATGAAATTCCCTCATTAAATGACATTTCACAGAGGTAAGGCATGCTCCCTAGGCTCGTCAGATGTGGAACCTCAGTTTCCACAACGATACCTGTGAAAGGCTGACATCAGAAAACCTGGATAGGGATCAGTGAGCTCATGAAGTTTCTCATTTTTCAGGGACAGGGGTGGGGGGTTGTTTCCTTTCACCATATTTGCATTTATTCAATGAGTGGCACCTCCTTGCCTCAGATTTTGAAAGGGGATTTTAGCACAGATTTTTGTCATTAAAGTGTAACAGTCTGAAACTCTACAACTGTACGGGGAAAACTCTGTAAGAAAACAGATTTGCCTTTCACTTTGTCCTGGCCTACCATGTTTCAGCTGAATCTGCCTTCTTTCTGCACCTGCACATTTCCTGCTGCTGCAGAATGTTCTACACAGCACCCCAGAAGGGTAGAATAGTGCCAGCTAAGCTCTGCTGTGAAGGAGAGGTGAGATCCAGACAAGAGGGATTTGAACACAGTCTGGTCACAGTGTATTATAAGTTTCCTTTTGTGTACACAAAAGTTGAAAGAAAATCTTTTCCTATCTTTACTTCCTAGGGATTTTTCCCTTCTGGCAGATATACTCCTATTCTGGGCACATCCTTGTTTAAAAAATATGCAGTGAAGAAAGTAATACTGGCTGCAGTAAAACTGCAGTAATTAAAGTGAAAATTGTTATCATTTCTTGCTATATTTCCTATGCCTGAAACTGTCTCAGCATCCCTCAGTTTCATTTAAAAGATCTGCTGTAAAAGGACGTAGAGACACAAGAGATTTTTAATTAAACGAAGTGTAGATTAGATCTCACAGAAGACATTGAGAATGAAACTCTCTGGAAATGTAGCAGAATTTTATTTGATGATGCTGATATAATGTGTATTACTTGAGTTGGGAAAACCTCTGGGCTTTACTGTGAATTCTTCCTTCCCTCACTGCTATTGGCTGTCAATGAAATTTTCTCAAGACTGCTTAGGAGTCTGGTGCTGACTTGTGGGCAAAGATAAACCCTCAAAGACTTGTTCACAAAAAACCCACAAAAAATACACAGGCCCCTTGATTTGCTGTTAACACCATTTACGTGAGTTAAAGACAAATGCCTCTTTGCAATAGCAGTGTTGAAACCCACAACACGTAGGAACCGGGCTTAACATGAAGGTGTTGACAAAACTGAGTGAAGAGAATACACCTCCCTTCCCAGAGAACTGTGTTAGTTATATTAAATCTTCTGTCCTCAGAAAATCACTAATGCAGGAATTATTATTGGGTTTGTTTGATCAGTTGAGTTCCTTGTGAGATACATACTGGTGGTGTGTAATTAAAAACTAATTTTAAAGGAATCAATCTCAATGTGCTTAAAAATGGGTCTGAGAAAAATGAGCTGAGCTATGGGAGCAACCATGGACCTGCAGCTTGTGCCTTTCAGAACTTGCAACAATTACTAAGGGCTTGAGGTTGGGCTTTCTATTGCAAAGATTTCAGGAGATTTTATATCTGCCAGGTAAATCTAACTCCAGAACACAGAGGGTGCTTGTTTTGCTTAGCACCATTCTTTTACAAAATATTTCACTTCTATAAAAATGTAAGCTTAAAAAGGGATTTGCAGTAAAGGGCCTTTCTTGTTAGTTTCTGTATTGATAAGGAAATAATACATGAGGAAAAATTGCTAAAGCTAATGGACGTCCACATTTGGGTTTCCAACATGTCTAACCTTAAAGGCCACCTTCCAGAAAACAGGTAGCCAGTATATTGTCCCTCACACATTTTCATTTTAATGTGAGGGAGTTCAGCTCCTTCTTGTGCTTCATGGCAGACCTTCAATAAGGTCTAAGAAACTAAGAGGTAGTTTAGAATCCCTCGTTCTTTTAAAAACCTGGCACTAACCCATGAACCTCAATTCTTAAAGATGCTGATTATTAGCAAGTGGAGTTGTGGCTATAATTCAAATGTAATTTCTGTGCCCAAAGGAGTTATTTAGATTGTAAAACAGTAAGTAGTCTAAAAATGCTGGTCACACCATTATCCACAGTAATTTTTTCCGATTCAAAATAAAATACTGAGTCATATTTTGGCTTTAGGTATTGGAAGAGTCCAAATGTCTCGTGCGGAGCTTCCTGAAGTCCGGGCTGGAAGATGTGAATGAGAAAGAGTGTCAGATGTTAAAGCAGCTGTGGAGTTCTTCCAAAGGACTGGATTCATTATTCAGCTACTTGCAAGACAAAATTTATGAAGTCTGATATCTTGGCCTAACTTAAAGAGAAATTGCTCCAGTTGTGACCAGAGTCAGACATGACCATGTTTGAGAAGCAGAGGCAATGCATCAGTGAGGAATTTGTGACAGTGATCCCAATGCCCGTGGCTGTGTGAGCCACACAGCTGCTTGCAGCCGGTTGGATTTTGTGTAACCAAGACGTGGGCAGGCTTTCAGTGCACGTAACCTGTGCAGAGGCTGCATCTTTCACATTGCTCATCCACATCCAACTCTACATTCCATGTGCTGAGAAGCACCACTGAGGCCCAGCAAGGCTCACCCACCTGTAAGGGTTTATTTTGTCTGTCCTTAACTTACTCTTGCTGTTGCAGCACATCTGGGCTGACACAGAGGGCTCAGTCTAAAATCCGGGTCAGCACAGCCTTTTGTAGACCCAAAAACCATACGTTAGAAATATGTTAATTATTTTTTTCTAAGTTCTAACAGTTTAATGGAAAAATCTGATAATTTATATGTATAATATGTAAAGTTAGTTTACAAAAACTACTAGAATTTTTTCTTTGTTAAATTTATTTAACTTATTTATTTTGTGTTCATATTCAGCTGTTTATTGATCACAGATCTTATTTTCATATTTCCCTTTTGACTGAATTAAAGGCATCACATGAAAATGCAAACACATTTTTAGCAGCAAACTGAGTAGAAAAATAAAGAATATATAGAAAACCCACAGAATGTTGTGGGCAGTAAATGAAACAGCCACATGCATGCTCCTCTATGTGTAAAATAGTACAAAAAAAATGTATGAAAACAGATTCATTTGCCAGGGTTAAGAGAACAAAAGTGGGTTCTGACACAGTGAGTCCCCCTTAAGTCTCTCTTCACTTTCTGCCTTCTTGAGGAGCACTGAAGGGCTTGCCAACCAGATGCTTTATTTAAGTTTACTATATTCCTGTTAGCCGGATATCAGTAACAGGGTGAGTGGTGCCGTTCCGTGGCATCGTACTGTTTTTCAGGTTTAAACACCCCTTTTGGTCTGAAGTCTAAAAGCAAATCCTTAAGAGCCTTAGTCTAGTTGCCTGATTCCTCAGGTGTGAGATAATTTCTGCTCTGGAGGCCTTTGGGTGTGGGCCAGCTGTTTATACAAGGTGCTAGGCATTGAACTCGTGGAGGCAGAGGTTTTATTTTGCTTTTCCCAGCTCTCCACCTGGCCACCCCACCACCTGTTACAAGAACTTATGGCTATCCATAAAAGCAGTCCACAATAAACAAGGAAAATCTAATCTGCTCTTTTCAAATGTGATCCTAGTACTGTTCAGTGACACTGACTGACTTCTGAACACTGGATCTCTCTCACTTCTTTCCTGCTATGGGCAGTTCATGTGGAAAGGACAGGAGCATGCTCTGAGACTTCACCTGCCATTATAGTACGCCCAAATTGAGACCTCTTGAAGCAGAAGCTTTGCACATTTGTTTGCTTTGTAATTTGTGCACTTGCTCTCCATCCTTGAGCTCAGTGATTATGATTTAAACCTCTGTAAATGAGGCTGCTCAGCTTTCTCCCTCTTAGCATTTCCATAAAGAATTTCAACAAAGCCTTTGTAAAGTTAACGAACAGGTGATAAAGTTAAACAGTAGCCTTCAACATATTAATGTAACATTTCTTTTTCCACAAATAATTAGAAGTGCTGTTTTTATGCCCTAATTGTACCACTGAATTTTTAAGGAAATCATTACCCTAAATGCAGAAGTTCTCATGGAAATTCTTCATTTAAAATACAGAATCTGGCTTCTAATTAGCCTGTTGAAAATGTTTTTTTATAAAAAACTTATTGAAAAAAAATTAGCTTATTTTAAAATGACTGAAAGAGAACTCTTTCAGTAACTATTTGAAGTGATGGATGCACCACTTGTTTCATACCAACCCTTGCTTTTGTCCACAGCCTGCCAGCAGTGCCACAGGGTGGCTGGATTGAGGCCCCGGGCCCCTGGCAGGGCAGGTGCACACGAAGTCACCTGGAAAAAGAGGGATCACCCAAGTGAAAACCACTCACACACATTCATGACTTTGCACAATCAGGCCTCCAGCATACACCTCCAGAAAAAGAAAAAAAGGCAATGGAAAGTACCATGATTCCTCAATTTCCTTTATTTCCTTTATTCCCGTCCAGAGAGCCATAACTCCTAATCATTTGTTAATAAGATATTAGGAAGTTTATTTCCATACTATGCTTAGTTTTTGTAGATAAATATAGCAAGATTGCTCAGCAATGTGAAGGAATGCATTCTGAATGAAATTTGCTAACAGAGAAGAATCGTACATTGTTGGATCTTTTAAACTGTACCATTTCATCTGAATTTTCAGATATCTGTATCTTAGCATTTTATATGACAAAGGAATGGTTGAAATACATTTTCTATAATTATTTTTCCATTAAAGCAAGCGCTAACCATAGTTAACATTTTTAATTATTCATATCTATACAGTTACAATCTAGTTTTCATGGAATCTATTTTCCCTTCAAAAAAGAGTAATAACAATGTTGAAAGCTTCTTTTCCAGTATTTAAATATCAGAACCTGAATTTTCTCTTGTGTTTCTATCCCTACTAGGTATTCAGATATCTAGATGTACTGTACATGTTAGTCTGGGTACCTTTACTAATATTCACAGTATTTAAGATTAAAAATGCAATTTGTTGTTTAAGTATGTTATTTTATTCTTGTGTAAATTGTTTTGTACAATCTTTAAAAATCTACAGTTTTGCATTTGTAGATATTAAAGGTAAGCAATTTATTTTGTGTTGTCCTGCATGTATATTTTTGCTGTAGATAAGTGTTGCTTAGTTTACTATTTCAGTACATTTCTGTTAAAATAAATAAGCTTACAAACTTTAATACAGTATATATTTTCAAAATATAAACTTTTATATTTCCGTGGTAGGTTAGGGTATGCGTTTTAGGCAATCTTTTTCACTACTATGAACTGTTCTTTTAATCTATAATATAATGGTTTTGTGCCAATAGTTTTTCATTAGGATGAAATGCTCTTTTAATGTTAGGGATGAACAGACAATTTTGGTTGGGGTTTGTTTTCTTTTTGGTTTTGGGTTTTTTTAATTATTTTGCCAGCCTTTACAGTTTTAAATATAATTTATAAATGTATTGCATTTGTGAATAAGCCTTACCATTAGGTACAAGAAATCTTTAAAGCTGCATAATTGCTTATGTAGCACTAAGGACTTCCCCAAATAATTGCTGTAAGAAAGTTAGCAAATCAGAGTACAGGGCCTTAAGTTTTTCTTGTGAAAAGGATAATACGGGTTGTTTCTTTTGAACAACATAGGTAGACTTGTCAGCATGGGCTTTGTTATATATAAACTGTGCATTTGTGCTCCCAACCATGGTAGTTTAATCTCAGGCTTTGTGTGGCTGGGTCTATAAAAGTCAAATCTGGCTAAAGCCAGCACTCTTTAGGAGACACTAAAGAAGTTTACATAAGAGACTTATAGACAATCTTATCATAGTACATTTGGGTACTTGCTATCCTTGATGTGTTATCTGTGTCTGCCCAATTAACCGTATGTTTTAAGCCATATTAAATCTCTTTACTGCTATTTTAAATACTACACTGAAAGTCATTCACTAGTTTGCTTGCTCACAGACAGGATTTCGATTTTTAGTGAATAAAAATTTTATGCCTTCCATAAAAAACAAAGGACCAAAGAATTGCATTATTCTAACAAAGCATTAGTTCCTTTGCCAGTGAACTAGTTTAACATTTGTACCGAAGATCAAACAGTCTCTTTCTGCTTCAAACACTGCATCCTCATCCATGTCAGGTGTAAGGGGGAAAGATGTATCCACTGAGCTATTGGGAAAGGAGTGATGTTCAGCTGGGATGGCATGTCTATTGGTAAGGCTTATTACCAAACCTCTGAGATGAAGCAAAGAACCAAAAATTCACAAGTTATGTCAATGTAAATTTATTTTCAGAACTTGCACAAATAATTAATTGTAGAACTTTGCAAATTAGGCCCTTAAGTTATTTTGTCAGAATGCCATGGAACAGACTAAAACAGTTTCTAATATTTGTAATGATGAGTACATATTATAATATTATAAGGGTACAGGCACCCCTATATCACAGTGTTGTAAATATTTTCTGAAACTGGTACAGTACTGAGGGACTTGTATCTTCTGATATATCAAATATTGACTGTCTAGATCAAATTGTACACAATTTATTTGTTGATGGTCCTGTAACTAGTGTATGGACACATTTCTGGGTGCCTTAGAAGTTGTATTTTTCATGTGTGTTAATATGCAGTATTTATACATTGTGAGAAGCTGCTTTGAATAAAAACATTGAAACTTCATTTCAATGCAGTGATTTTCAGTTTTACATAATCAGAATGAACATGATAAGTGGTAGCCATTATATATGATAATACTATTCACGGGCTCCTGCCTTCCCAAAGAGACCAGGCACACAGTGGGCTTTTCAAAAGAATTTTTTTTTTTTTTTTCAAAAGGCAAAACCCAGGGCACTAAGAGACACTGCATTTAGAACTCTCTGAAATCAATTATGATCCATTTCAATTACCGTTTCTCGATCAAGTCCAAGAAAACCACCAAGAACTGTCTCACAAAAGCGCTTCTAGGACACCATTATCACTTCCCCTATTTGAAATGTGCACATCACCCAAAGCATTCCTGCCCAGAACCAGCTGTTCCAGGCAGGATTTTGGCTTCACATGATGGAATTTGATTTTGAAGTGGTGTTTGCCAGGAGGGCTAAGATTCAACCCAGCTCCAGCCTGGTGCAGGAGAAGGTGGATCAGCCTGTGGGCCCCTCACATGGCTCTAGACAACATTCTTGCCAGGAGCTCTTGTGTACCAGAGGATCCTTTGCCCATAGCATCCACAAATGCTATTTCCAATCATGTATCTCTCTTCCATTAGAAGAGCAACTGTAAATTACTTCTGCCTAGGGCAGAAAAGGAAGGATATTTTTACAGAGAGCCAGGGTTAGCCAACCCAGCTATACAAGGTCTGAAAAAATGATCTACACTTCACTCAAAGGAGATAATTATGTTCTAGCGATTATATTGGTTGGCTTTAAACTGACCAACACTGTTAGTAAAAACTATGGTCAGCTATCTGGAGCAGAGGATTGAGCAATTTAGTCTTGCTTCGCTATCAACAAGTCCAATTATTTATTACAGTGAATTTTGTCAGGAATTAACTTACCATAGCATCCAGTGGACTCTGAGCAACATGCAATGATGAACAGGATGTGACACCTTTCCTGTCTAGCAGTTTATTGATAAGTTTGGTTTAGTTTTGACACAAATTCTCAACATGTCAATTCCATTTTAAATAACTCATTTTTAAAAGAAATTTAAAAATTCTTTAAAATTAAAAACTTCATCCAAATATTGGGGGGAGGGGAAGGTTCATGCTTTTCAAATGTCAGTCCTTGTTGCAGCAAATTAATACACAAATTACATGGAAGAGGAACCTGTTATGTAGATATAAAAAAGTAAGTGCATGTATAAAAGAACAGGAAGGTATTAATTCCAATTAACGTATTAAAAAAGGTCAAAGCCCTGCATTCACTAAGATGTGCCACTTCTCATTTTGAATAACAGAAACAATATTGCATATGGCAAGAACAAGGAGAGGTTCTGAAAGCAAATGAAAGCATGTGAAAAAAAACAGACAATTTTAAACACTGGGGGAGTTCAGGGCAAAACAATTGTCAGAACTTGGACTAAGGGACAGTTTAGTTGCAAAGGAAGAAGTCAGGTTTGATTCTAGACATATTAACTTCAGGAATTTACTTCTCCCTGAGTGTCTTATTTGTCAGGAAATCCCCTCAGAAGTAAAATTTAATCAAATATAATGCATATCTTCACAACTCTGACTTAACCTCAAAACCAATCTCCAGTCATAGCATGGAGAGTTTCAGATTACTAAGAAAGCCAGACTAACAATCCCCTCTAGAATTCAAACCATTTGAACTTTGTTAGCAGCACTTCGCTTTAATTTATACTCCTTCCTTCATTTTACAAATTTGCTCATTATAGATATATTATAAAAATAGAACTGTTAAAAACTTTGTTAAATTCCAGTTATTAAGTCCATCTGGCGTGACTCAGTAATTTTCATCTGGAACAGTTAAGAGTACTACAGGAGAAAGAAGGCAATTTTCATTTTGAAAAAAATGAAACATTTTGTATTTAGTAACTTTAAAAATTCCGTGTTGGACTGTATTACCTTTCCTTGGTGTCACTTGAACAAACCCCATGGATCCAAGTCAAGAGCCACATCATCAATGGAGATCTTCCTCCTGACTTCACTTGCTTCTAAAGAAACCCCAGTGGCTGATGGATACCACAGCAAACTCCTTCACAGTAAAAGAATATCTTGTAGCCCACTCTTCAAAAGATGAAATGCTCTGATGAGAAACACAAAATTAGCTTTGGAGGAAGGGTTCCATTACTTCCAAATTTAACAGCAGTGTCTATGAAATTTTGTATTGATTTCAACATTTTCAGTGTTATTGCTGACTCCTGTTAGTAGAAAGTCATGCCCTGCTGTGTTTTAACCTTCCTCAACTCTTCAGTCACATTTATCAACTTGAATTCTGGATGACTGTGTAACACATCTGTGAAACTGATTTTATACACTGGTCATAGACAGAAATATACTGGTGAACAACTGTAAAGAGAAAAGTGAAAATGCTCTTTGCAACCAGGAGTCATGTTTGCATCAAGGGCTGTTGAACTGCTGCTGCTTCCTAAGATTAAATAAAAAGCTTCATCTAACAATAGAGTTTCTAAAATGAAAAATTATTTAAACACTAAGCAGAAATCTTGACTCGTTAGAACTGAGTTAATTACTATCATCTAGAAATAAGTTATTCACAGTCATCCAGAAATGTATTTCTGATGTGTCTGTAAATAAGTACTACACTATCTATTACTCCAAAAAGATCTGGAATTTCTTACTTCTGTCCTCCCAGATGCCTGGTTACTCCATATGCTGCCCACCAGGCTCTGGGGTATTCACTTTCACAAAATGAATACAGGAATTTACATAAAACTCTTCCCATGTCTAATTATCCGAGATCTACATTATTTTAGCCTCTCACTTGTTATTTTATATGCAGCTGCAGCAACTTTGTCAGGGGCTCAGCCTCTGACAAACAATTCCCTTCAAGTTTACATTTTGCCCATTAGACTCAAAATGAGCAACAACTCCTGATGGCTGCACTGCCGGGGGATGCTTCTGCTCCAAAGGTCAGATGAGCACAGCTTTGATGGCTGCAGCAGCATCCCACTGCTTGACTGTGGGCTCCAGAGTTTCCCTTGATTTCTGAGGGCAAGTCTTACTGAGATCAGTGGTCCAGCCCTGAGTTTTCATGTAATGACTTTTTATCACTCCTTTGCATAGGGCTGCTCCCAGAATGAGGTCAGAAGCCATGTAATTTATTAACTATAAAGCAACCCACAAGCTCCTTATGCCCATGGCCAGGGCAGCTGACAAAAGCCCCAGACATGGTGCTGATAACACCCACCCCACCCCCAGCACCTGCCTTCATCAGACCAGAAAAACAGCACATTTTATTCTTCATGTATTTACATGTAGCAGGATGAAGCAGACTTATTTTCCTGGATGCTAATGTGATGCCAGCTGGAAAGGAATATCCCAAAGCACGTTAGACCTGGTAGGATTCATCTTCCATACATGGCTGTAACTAGTTAGAACACAAAGACACTGTCTCCTTCTAATTGATGCTTTTTAAATAAATGCTTTTCATCTGAAAATATATCCAAAGATTAAAACTGAGCTTTAAAGCAACAGTCTACAATGTGGCTGATTTGAAAGGCTAAAACTTTTCCCAACCATTTCAAGTATGAGAAAATCCAACAGCTCTCCATTTGTGATTCAAGCACTTGGTAAACACACTCCACAACTGTACCATGGCTGTGTGCCAATGAAATGGTGAGTCAGCAGGCAGGGGAGGGAATCAAGTGTCAAGAATGCATTTAACCCTCACTCAGAGAACATTCTTCTTACTAACAGGATGAATACAAATGCAAAAAAAACCCTGGAATTTTTTAACCACTAATACAGGCAACTATCTCAATTTTCTTTCAACTTTAAAGAATTTCTCAAATTTTAAATTAGGACAAACACTTAAGAAAATAGCTAACAGCAAACGGAAGAGAAATGAACATGTGGCAGTGCAGTCCTAAAATCCTTACTCTGACCAAAATCTCAGTGATAACCCTGGCAAGAGTGAGTGCTGAAGGGTTTCATGAAAGCATTAGAATTGATAATATTTGATACTTGCAAAGATATAAAAAGGAGAATATTTTCCTAATGAAAATATAGTTCGACTCATCTGTGCTATTCCCAAAGGAGTATCTGTGCACACTACTTTGCTTCACAGTGTTCTTGTGGAGTGGTTGATGAAATCATGATTTCCTAAATTTTTAAATTAACCCATCATAAAAAATTCCCCACTGAAGCATCACTGAGCATGATCACTCTAGGTACTCTATTCAGGATGGAAAAACAGCATACAAAAGTGAAGATTAAAAAAAATATATACGAAAGAGTACTCAGTCATCCATCTGAAGATTTGAACACTCATTTACAAGGTTGTTAAACACTGCCAAACCTGAATGACAGCATTTTATACCTACTTTCTTACTCTTCACAGGTGTAAATAACCACGTTGGACACCTGAGGAGGAGGAGAAAGGAGGGGGGAGAAAAGATTCCAGTTATTAACTTCAGAGTGTTAGTTAAGGGTAATTATAGACCAGCTGTGGATTTGCAGCTTGCCCCATTATGGAACAGATACAGTTTCCAGTTAAGGCTGAGGACAGCCAGCTCTGCTGTCCTCATGCTGCTTGAGCCTACAAGTGCCTACCCAAGGGAGTTTTTTAAACATCTGTCCCCACTGACATCCATGGCCTGAGCCTTCTCCTCCAGGAACTCAACACATCAGCCCATATCATCCAGTCACTGTTTCTTTGTTCTGCCCTGATTAAGCCTGGGTTGTGAAATGGCAGAGATAAGAATTAGTTTGTATGGACACCTAGCATGTCCAGGGTGGACATACAGTAAGCATCACTTCAAAGATCTATGAAAGTCTTTTCTCCCATCTAATGGCCCTCATAAAGTCTGAGTCAAAGTTTAGACAAAACCACCACCTATGGCATTAAGAGACAAGGCCTGGCAAACCCTGCTGGAGTGGTCAGAAAGACTTTCCCCCATTTTTCAGCTCCTTCTGCTAAATGTTAACTGTAGAAGGGGCTGCAGATTACACAGACACATCTGAGCCAAAGGAGATAAATTTGAGCTGACTGCAAGCTCAAATGGTTGACCAGAATCTAGGACACCTGAAAGATGACATTGTCCCACAAAAGAACACAACAGCAGGAAGATTTTCTCTTCAAACACATTCCCCTCCATCATCTTACAGACTGGAAATACAGAACTATGACCAAAGAATAACTTTATGAGAAACCAATGTCACTCACTGTGAAGGTTTCTGCCGTGGGTTGCACTTGACCTACACAAGTGTGAGGAGAGAACCAAGTCCTGCAGAACTTCAGTTTAGAAAAAGCAAATTCCCTATGCATGCTGCTAAATTCCTCCATCTGAGACTTCAAAAGAAAGAGAAATGCAAAAGATTGTCAGTGTGCAGTATTATGCTTGCAGTTTATGGAAGAAAATCAAGACACATCTTTCTTGTATGCAGAAGGCTCTAAGTAATCTTCCATCATTATAGCAACACTAATTCCCAGAAATCCTGCAGAGCTCCAGAACTCTCTAGAGCACTATTTTATATACCCAGCACTCCTCCATTAAAAATTATCTTTTAAAGAAATCCATTTGCAAAAAGGAAATTCTTTAACTTTTCTCCCAAACACCTTTTTTGGCTTTCTTTGTGTACATCACTGGGAAATGACAACATCTCCAGGTCATTCCATTCTACACTGCTTGGAACCTATGGAACTCACCAGGAGAGTCAGAGAGCAAGGGAAATGACACATGCAATGACACTACAAGGCTAACACAATTGTTGATTTGGCACCAAAAACATCTGAACACTTTAGAGCTTGGTGGCTTTTTGTATGAAGGCTCTTCAGCTAGATAATGTGAAGAATTGTTGAGAATTTTATTTATATAATTATCAATTTTTATGCAGAAAGCATTAGCAGATACTTTTAAATAATTTCAGATACTCAGCACTAAATAAGTGGCTCACTTTCAAGAACCAACCAAGAAAAAACATTCCACAGAATATCATATGTTCCTTCAAAAGGGGAGCTACATTTCATTAGCATGGATGCTTAAGTGGAGTAAGTCTCAGTATGGGGACTGTTTACAGCAATAGTTGGTAATTAAGTAGTAAAGTACTAATAAAATGTTTAGGCAGGTTGCATTTAAATAGCAGTATAATGATATGTAATTACTAAAAAAGAGTGCCAAAACCATTCTGCAACAGACCACATTCAGTTTTCATGCACTGTTCAAATCCATTTGAAAACAGAAAGGATTCCAATGTCCACTGTACAGTGGCCAGGGCACAGGCAAGCTGTGAAACTTATGCTCTCAGTCACAGAGGAGAACTTTTTACTTAAAAGCACACTCTCAGTTTCTCTCACAGAAGCTACAGAAATTAAAAGAAAATATTCTTAACACATACAGGAACAAATAAGCACACAGTAGCAGTGAGGCCAGCAGCTCTTCTGTAGGGTCATAACGAAAAACCACCAGGAAAACAAGGAAGAGCTTGTGAGGAAGGATCATACTCACTGACCTCACCACGGGGGACACAGCAGGAACCTGTCCCCACAGGACATGTCTAAGGGTGAGGCATTCAATTCAAAAGTAAACTTGGTGGAGAAGGTACCAAAATGTTCTGCTGCAGCAAGGGATGGGAAGAGAAGTATAATTCTTCGTGGGTAAGCAAAACATGCAGTAGGGAAAAGGAAATTGGCACAGCCAGGATGAATTTCAACCAAAAGAAAATGCAAATATTTAGAACTTAAAAATGTGTCAATGAAGATAAAAACTCAGTGGAAAAAAATGCATAAGGGTAAAGCTGAATTGCACAAAATTGCCACCATAGCAAAAATCAAATAAAAAATACTGCAGAGACAGAAGTTTGTATTATAGATATTATCTCTATAAGATAAAAACCAGTAACACCAAGTAGAGAGGTATTTTGATTTTCTAACAACTCTCTAGTGATGACAGTAGTTCTCAAACTGTGGTATAAATGCAGTAAGTAGCTGCAGTGAGCATGTGCTCAGTAATGTACCTTTCAGACAGTCATATTCTTAACATGTCCATGTGTTTAAAAACATCCTTTCTTGATCACAAACCTTCCTATCACCTTTCAAAAAATAGAGGTAGACTAAGATACTGGATTTGCAGAGATTTGGATTGGTTTTGCCTTTGTATTTTTAGCAGACAATCTATAAAACCACTAAATCATTGGGCTTGTTTGTTTGTTTGTTTGTTTGTTTGTTTGTTTGTTTGTTTGTTTAATTAAAGTAGCTGACCACTGGTTATATGGATGAAAATAACTACCTTTTTAAAACAGGAGGAAGGTCTTGTTCATGTGACAAGAATAGTTCATTTTTTAGAAATTCAAATCTTACAACTAGAAAAAATAGGTCATCTTCAACTGATATAAAAAGAATTTTAACCAAGCAAGTACAAAATGCTGAACCCACATGCTTGGGGTGAGATTCTCACCCTGTAAGTCAACTAATGCTCTACAATGTTCTAATTTCTATTATGCAAGACCTCCCAATTTTCCCTGTGTATAATCTGTGCTTTGAACATTAAGAAAGATGACATTTATAGTAAGGGAGTAAGATATTCAGCGGGTTAATGTTCTACTTTGTGAACAGATTACCAAGAAAGAACCATCCCTTGTTATAAAAGGCATTTCTGTTCTGTGGATTCAGAATGCTGATTTCACCATGTAACTGAGTCATGAAGGAAACTGCTGAGCAGCACCAGCCAAGAAATAAAGATCAGGCTGCATCTACTGCTGCTCAAACCTGAATCTTTTTTTGCTCCAACCCATTTGTACACAGTCACCTCAATCTCTTTAGAGCTCCCCTTGTACAGCAGTTTGGTTTCCTGAACCACAACAGGAACTTCATTCCTACCCTCCCAGGCAAGTGTCCTGACCCATAAATCCCAACGCTCTGTTTGCTGTCTCTCACTGATCTACAGAATTAAGAATTATAAAACTGAACCGACAGGGGGCAAATTCACTGGTTCCAATGTGGCAGCAAGGTGATCAGTAACACCCAAATCCTTTTCCCCTTTTCTTTCCCAGTCTTTGATGCTGGCAGATGTGGTATTAAGGGACACAGTTACGTGGTGGACCTAGCAATGTTTTGTTTGGTGTTATGGTTAGACTCAAGGGTCTTAAAGGTCTTTTCCAACCTAAATGATTTTATGATTCTATTACAATAGAGATGAGATCCTAAACTCAGATTTGTCTCTGTTGCCAAGATGCTGTGGTAACACAAAGAGAGTTTCTGTCCAAGGAGGAGGAAAATTCACCATCAGAAACAGTTATAAATACAGATACATGGAAATTTGATATTGACCTTTCTGCACTAAAATCAATAAGAGATTTTTCACCAGCTTGAATGGATCAAGCCCACAGATGGGAGATCTGCCAGCTTTGCTCATCAGTCTCTACCTAGCCTTTGCACAATCTCATTTATTATAATCATCACATTAGAGGGAGGTCTTTAAGATCAATACAAAAGACGAACAGACACAGTAGGTTTGTATGAAAGGTAAAAATGGGGTTTGAAGCTGGGGATCAAGAGACAATGAGACAAAAGACAAGTAGGAAATAGCACAGGTTAGCAGGTGATACAAATCGTTACAACTCCAAGAGAACCGTGAAACATCTCTATGAATACAGGGCTTGGAAACTAACAGGGTAAAGCACAAGGAATGAAGAGGTTGAAAATGGGGCTTTGCTTCAAGAAAAGAGGATGGCTGAGCACATTTTTATATAAAGTAATTAGGGGAAATCAAATGTTTCTCTCAAAATCGGGACTTGGAATTACTCAATGGATTTGTTGTCAGCTCACACAGTGAAAGGCATTGGGTAAGAGGGCTTTGAGTGATTTGAAGGGAAGTAGGGACTAGTCTGAACATGAGGGATAGAGTAATGCACTGACTGATTTACACAGGATTTTGAAGTCTGAAGCAACAATTGTAAAAATAACCACAGAAATTTAAAAATACTGAAAATTGGGTGTTCTCAGAGTGCACAATTACATTAATAAGAAACAAGCTGTTAGTGGGTATCACATGATTGATTTTTGGGTTCACTGCTATGAAGATTTGATTCAAAAAACATAAATATACTTCCACTGTGTCTGATAGCAAGACAAATGAATTAGGGGCTCCGAGCCAAAGAGTCTATTTTATCTCAAGAGAAGGGTTGCTTACTCATCTCTAGTCAACAGCCCCTTTTAAACATACTGGAAGTGATTTTAAAACCCCAAGGAATGATGGAATTAAAATTATTTGTGAGGGTGGAAGACTAAGACGTTTTCCTACATGACCAGTTATTTCCCAGAAAAATATCAGATGCTCTATCATCATATTTATGATATTTTCCCCAAATTAAACTCCAGCCAATACAGTTAAACTCAGACTCATCACAGCAAATTGAATTTGCTCTCCCTTTCTTTGCAATGTACAATTGTTGCAATCTGCTATTTACTTTTCTCACGGTCACATTTCTGAGTAAATCAGTGCATTCAAATAATTCCAGTGCATCAGCTGATACTTCAAGTGAAGTTCAAATGAATTAAAATGAATCAGCCAGTTTAGGGAGAGGAAACAAGTAAGCAGGTCAAGGTGGTGAGTTTAGCTCTATGAAACCCAAGTTCAATCCTCTGCTTCAGCATGAAGTGCTCCACACACGTGGTGTGACATGTGAATTGATTTTGGGGTCAGTCTGCAAAATGCTTAGGCACTTTTCACTGAAATCCCCTAAACCAGACAATCAGTGAAGAACCCTACTCCATCAACAGTTTCACAGAGCCATAGAATGACTTTGGTTGGAAGGGTCCTTAAAGATCATCTCATTCCAACCCCCTGCCATGGGCAGGGACACCTTCCACTACATCTGCTTGCTCCAAGCCCCATGCAACATTTCCAGGGACGGGGCAGCCACAGCTTCTCTGGGACACCTGTGCCAGTGCAGGCACAGTAAAGAATTTCTGAGTAAAGAATTCCTTCTTATCACATAGTCTAAGCCTGCTCTTTCAGTTTGAAACTATTGCCCCTTGTCTTGTCACTATCCGCCCACATAAAAAGCCCTCTGAAAAATAAACATCACACAAACTAACCATTCATGCATCCATGAGATAAACTCAAATTTCCAGCTCCACCGTTAAGCAAATGCAAAATAAAGTGACTAAGAAATTAGTCACTAAACAAGTACATTTGAAAATAAATTATGCATATTACATGAATGGTGTCTGCAAATCTCTTTTGGAAAGGGCATAACTCTGTAAGCACTGAGATCAGTGTTACAGCCCAGATTAATTTCCACAGGTCAGGATGAGAGTCATGAAGCCCCTACTGACATTTACCCTGTGCTGGGTCAGCCCCTCAGCAGACACAGGCAGGTACTCTACAGGAAATCTACCAAGGATACAAAGAAAGAAGCACTGAAAAGAAAATGAAGTCCCAAAAGTCCTTTACTATAAAGACAGACACTGCTTGTGGATGGCTGAACCTCAGCATTTAGCTCCAATACAAGGCAGAGAGCTGCAAGGGAGTACATATTTCCATCTGGGCACAACTCCAATTTTATATTAATAAACTGGCTCTTTTTTGTAAACAGAATCAATATCCTGTTTAAAAGCGATTCTCAGAAGAGCAGGAAATTAGAAAATATTAATATTAAATTAATCAAACTTCTCTTCATGAAATATTGTTCATGTTAATGAATAAATTTCTTTTTTGGTTTTTTCATTGTATATACACATATACACTGCAAATGCGACCCTATGAGCTATGTGCTCATTTGAGATATGCAAAGCTACATATTTCCTTCTTATTAATTCCATGAACAGGGAGTGCAATTTCTACTTTCAGGGATTATGAATTATAAATATGATATAATTTTTCAGGATGAATCATAAAGACTAAGTTTCTTTTTGGTCTTTGGTATTTTTCAGCAATACTGGATTTGCCTCTAAAAGTGGAAGGGGCAGGAGGAAACCATGCAAGAAAGCTGAAATTTCCTAAAACATTTTATTTTATTACTGGCACACCAAATTCCCATTTCCCCATCCCTGTCAGGAAATTTCAGAGACTCAAATGTCATCAGTTACATCATTGGAGGCATTCTAGTCCATGGCTTGCATTTTCACACAGCTAAGGAATTTTTAAGTTCTCTACAGTTTTTCTTTTCCAGAAGGGTAATAGCAGTTCCAGTTTAGAAGAAATGTATCCAAGACAGAGAGAGGCTGCCCTGGGGAAAGAGCAATGAAAGCAGGGACAAGGAGAAAGAGTGAAATGGGGTGAGGTTTAGGGGAACAAAATGTCCAAAAAGATCAGAAATTGGCTTGCCTTGTGAACCTAATGAATATTAAAAGCATTCAGAAATTATTATTTGGTCTGAATGTGGATAAGAGGCATGGGGATAAGAGAGGAAAAGAAAGATTTTGCAATTTTTCTCAAGATCTAAACTCATAAAAAAATCTTCTTCAAGATGAAAAAAAAAAAACTGAAGAGAAATTAGTTTGTAAAGCAGGCTTACTGTGCAAGTCTAAATTTAACCATAGCATTCACTACCAGGAACACTTTAAAACATCACACCCAGGGAAGGTTGGTTACTTGTTCTGTCCAGGCTGTCTTTCTAGATCTCAAAACTTTGCTTCCTTGCTGCATCAAGCTATTTTAACTTTTGAACTGAAAAGTTGCAGGGGCTTTTGTATGACCTATGAAGGAAGTTACACTCGAGCAGAACATACCTGGGAACACCAAGTGCATAAACCAAACACCATATTGAGAATCACTTGCAAGACTGGTGTTTTATTTACTGAGCATTTTCCTTTTGTGTCTGCACATTCACAAACAGTAACTTTTTATAATGTGTACTGAAACTGCAATGTGAGAGTTCACTGTGATGCCTTTGAAGCAAGAAGTAAACATTTTTAACTATGTGTGTGCCAGATTAGCTGGGAATTTCCTGTGTCCTGCCCTGCAGCCAAGCTCACTGCTGACTGCCCCTGAGTAAGAATTCCACAGGCTGCTGAGTGGGAGAGAGATATGACAGTTTCCTGAATTACTCATCCCGACTCACACTTGGTCCTTTATTACAATGTACAGAATTCACTCAGGGGAGAAAAAGAAAAGTTATTGACAGTTTTCAACATTTCCACCCTTCCACTAACGTATTTCAACAACTTCTAATCATTCCTCTTCTCTCTGTTATCTTTAAAATGTTCAGGTGCTCATACCACCAAAACTGGAGATATATGTCCTCAAAACTGGGCACGTGAATCTCTGAGCTCTAATCTGCAGCTCCTGACTTATACACAAGAATAAAAATGTCCACAAATTAATATATAATGACTACAGATGCTCAGCTGCACATACTTGCACATTTAGCACAAGCAAAGGCAATTTGTACTAGAAAAGGGTAACACAAACTACAGACTCTCCATTGAATATACTGCAAATGAAACCACAGATCATGGTCAATGTTCTCTTCTATTGTGCTGTATCTCTCATAAGTGTTTTAAAATAAACATTAATAACAATTGCTTAATGCACCTTAAACATGCCTTTGGGATGCTCTGTGGACAACTGTACGAAGTCTCAAGTCCCACAATATACTCAATACATTTGAAATATTAACTCCTGTTAAAATATAATTATTTTCTATTGTCACCTCTGTGAACAATAATTGCCAAAGCATATTTGTACAGAAAAATTCACTCTTCTGTGTCACTGACTAAGGCTTCAATACAGTTCCTCAATCAATGCAATGTAATGCCCTATTTTTTTACAGTCATAACCCGCACTGAAACCCGTAAATCAGTAGAGAATTAGCTGTTAAACACTAAAATTCTAGGATGCCTCTTCTTACACACTGAAGAAAGTAGAGGGATATAAATACAGTCAAAGATTAAACCAAACTGTCTCATTTTATACACAAACGCAAGGCCAAAACAGTAGCATGTTTTACATATGAGACTATGTACAACACACAGCCACACCTACTAGGTTGGGAAAACTGAATTTTCACATTTGGAACAAAAATCAAACTTGTCTTGCACACTCTAAGCTTAGAGCATCTTTACTGAAGCAGTTAAATGCTCTTGTTCCAGGTACAAGGTATGATCTCCCAGAGCAACCCTGTCTTATTAAACAGGTTTCACTGCAAAAAGTAGTGAGAGGTTACACAAAGTGACTGTGAGTGCATTTAAGAATGATACTCAACCTGATTATTTGTTTTATCCTTTAAGTAAACAAATCATTACACCTGAAGCCTAATAAATCTTCCTGCACAATCCCATGCCTGGGAATTGAACAGCAGCAGCTCAGTAAACCACAGCTGAGCTAGAGGAACCCTCTGGCCTGGCAGCCCCAGAAAGGGAAAGCCCAGCACGACAGCTCTCCTTTCAGCTCACAATGCCTTTGCCAGACTTCACACATCCATGCCAGTCGTCTGTCTAGATGGAGGAGAACAGCAGATAAATAGGGAAGAGAGCTAAACCACATTTGGCAGGATAAGACTTTTCAGTGGGAAGGGAAAGGAGAGAACTTGGGAGGTGCTATGCAAGGTGCCAGCAGAACTAGTATTTGGAGAAACATCTCATATATGACGTAGTACCACGTGGCCTGGGATTATGTAATTCCATAATATTCTTTTCCACGCTCCCTGGTGCTCAGGACAGAAATGTGTGCAGCCTGGTTTCAGAGGAAAATGCTCCCATGTTATTGTTGAAGATCATGAGTGCATTTGAAATGGGAGGGAGTGGGCAGAGGAAGGCAAGCAAAAAGAAGCAAGTCTCATGGTAGAACAGCTGCATATTGCAGAGTGGAATGGGATTTCATGTTCATCTTTGATTTATTTCCTCATGGTTGGAAAATCTTTTGACTCAACCTTGTCCCACAATTTCAGAGCTTCTGACTGGATACAATGTTTCTGAATACTGACCAGCTCCACTGAAGCTGTTCCCTGACCATGGACTGGTCCACAAGGGGATAGAATACAGGTAACTTGAGTCCTAGGTGTCACAATTTAGGCCATCAGAGACAGTATAAATTGTCATTCATTTCCTTTGCTACAGTTTATTACCTGTAAAATGGAAGTGGCACACACATCTCTCAGACTGTTTTGAAATAAAATTAAATTC
This sequence comes from Cettia cetti, assembly GCA_013401135.1. Lineage (NCBI taxonomy): Eukaryota > Metazoa > Chordata > Aves > Passeriformes > Sylviidae > Cettia > Cettia cetti. The sequence goes on from VZUI01031584.1 coordinate 72,519, forward strand.
CTAAGAACAAACATGAATGAAAGCCTCTGAAAGAATTAATCTACTTGTCTAGAGAGTTGAGTGTGAATGTTGTACATAGGTCAACTGAAAAAATCAGAAAAAATAAAACCTGCTGTCCATTTTAATGTACAAGGAGTTCATTCACAAATCTCACTCTTGAAATGACGACCTTTCCAGCAAATCTGACGATGTGCTTTCACCATTTTGCATAAAACATTTACAGAAGGGATACCACTCACATTGAACTCGGCTGCATATAAACCTACAATGAGATGGAAAGCAGCAATCAAACCTTCAGTTTTTTGATGGAGGCATGCATATATTGAAATTCCCTTATTTTCTGAGCATGACAAAGGAGGCTGCAGAGTATTTTGCATCACAGATCTTCCTCAACACCACTACCTTTCTTAGCAGGACCTATTTTACTATTGCATTCACTCTGCTCCATGCAGAGCAAGGAGTTCAGATGAATTCCTGCTGTTAAAAGAAATTAACCATGAAGTAACACTAAAAACTCCAAAAATATCTCATTTCTTTTGAACCCTGACTATAAGTACTTCAGAAAACACACACACTTCTGCAGAACCATGTGTTTATTACTGGAAGCCCTGACTTCCTTACTCCAGTCTTTGTATATGGGTATTATCAGCATCTGCAAGAACAGTTTCCACTACTGCTGAAAAGAAGAGGAAGAAACACATTGTGGAACAGAAAAAGTATGTGCACAGCTTATTATGTTGAAAAACAGCTGTGAATGCATGCATTCATGTGCAAGGATTACTGCAGCAAAGCCTACAACCACAGATAAAATTAAACTGATTTTTTTTCAGCCTCCATAGTCCTCATGTAATATAAGATTTTTACTTTCCCTTTCTGATGTGCCCTAAAGCTTCCTGCATTCCAATCCCATGGTCTTCAGCAGTGCTTAGAACGAACCCAAAGCCTCTTGTTCCAGTCAGCTGCACTTCATCAGATCTACTGGGAAGCACCAATACTCAAACAGACCTACTGGGGAAACTCTGAGCTGTTTGCAGCATTTACAAGATCACAAGTGCAGTTCATTGTACACATTTCACTTATTACACTCTCTATGTTTTCATTCAGAATTTGAGAGGTGGGGTACAGGAGAATGACATTGCAGAAGCTGGTTGATTTGGTAACCACAGTACTTTGTCGTAATATTTTTATACAAGGAAAGCCAAAGTCAAATAATATCATATTAAAAAAAAAATTAAACCCACTTCTTGTTTCTTATTGATCTGTAGGAAAGAATACCAGATTTTTACTAGTTTGTATCATGTGCCAAAACCAACACTAATCTATCCAAGCACACCAACATTCAATATCCTTTTACAGGTGTCAGTGAACACAGCAGGAAGCTGAGATCACATCAATTTCTCAAATTTGGTTTCTCAGTTTTAAAACCAACACATGATCCCAGCTAAGACTTTTGTCATTTTCACAGCCTGAATGAAGCATGAAGCTCAAAGGCAGTTCTTGGATTGGCTATTCCTTCTCTCAAACTTCTCAAATAAAACGTTTTCGGCTTGTATCTTTTTAATGTAGTATTTTCAAATCATTTAGATTATCATGACTGTGAGAAAGACAGACATAAATATTCATGGCACCAAATATTGTACAGAAAATTCTTCAGAACAAGATCCCCGAGTTCTGAATTATATACCCTGATCTAGTGGAATGTATGGAGGTATCACAATTTACATCCATGGAGAATCTTGTTCATTTCATACATCTACTGAAATATTTTGTCCCTTGGTCATGATACAAACATCAAATTTAGGATGCCTTCATTTTGCAGGTTCTCTAGGGAGCACTACACTGCAGAAGGCACTGAACCTTAGGAAAAAACAACATCCAGATGAAATAGTGTCACTAATTTCAAATCATGCAGCTGATTTTTAACACATTTCAATAACGCTTCTAATTTCCCATCATAAAATATAAACCAGCTCTCTGAAAGGCTAAATAACCAACTTCAGCTGCTATGATCTGCACAAAGACTCCGCTTTAGTAAAAGATATTTGCTTCCATAATTTTTAATATACAGTTTCTACTGTATTAGATAATCATTTATCCAAGTTTTAATTTCCAAGCTCTGTGCTGTTGACATTTTACAGTGTTTTCAAAACATGAAAATCAAGAACAAAAACACAACAAGGAGGATGGTGAAAATGATCTAAGAAAAAAAATTTTTTTAATCTGCCTTAACTGTGTTTTATATTGTGTGTACTGAAGTCCTGCAATGACAGGAGTTCATATTAATTACTTATCTTATTATTCTCTTAATAAAAATGTTCATAAGAGACTGGCTGCTAGTTCATCTTCTGACATAATTAAGAACTCAAAGTTTAAGAAGTACACACTATACACCCACAGGAGATGCCACATAAAGGAATGTTTTCCATTTGTTGTTGTTTAAGGACATTGCTCCCAGTCTTTAAAAACAGAACAGGTTTGCTCTACAGACACACATGAAAGTGTCTCAGTGCTGATGGGGACAGCTGAAAGCTGTCCAACAACTGCTGCTCCAGAGCAGAGGCAAACGACAGCTTCACTGAAGTGAGACCCAACACTCACTCATAGCCAGGTTTCTTCCAAAACTTTGGTGGCAGAGCTGGAGAATAGAAAGAGCTCGCACTTTGTTATAATTTCATTTTTTTCCATTAAAACAATGCCTCAAGTTCTTAATCAATGCCTCGTTAAGGCTTAAAGGGCACCAGATTGACAATACCATAGAACACAATTTCTGTTATCAGCTCCTTCCTGCTTTACCTTACTACAGATCCTCAGTGGCCTTGATGAAGTGAGGAGAAGGAAGATGGGGCTATTAATTCCTGAAAAATGTCATTCAACTAATGGGGAAAAAAAAGAAAATAAAGAGCAATATATTCTCAACATCTTACTGCAACCACGAAGAAGGATCTCTGCCAATTCTTTAACTGACAGCATGTTCAAGTGTATTTTCCTGAGACATATAATAAGAAAATTTCCTTGGGTTATGTATTCCAATAAACTAATATACTGTACAGGAAAGGATAAGAGAGAATGGGAAAATAACATGGAGAGCTTTCCATACCAAACAAGTACCCAAGGGGTTTGCAGGCAGCCATTTCTTTCACCAGACTTTTCCTTCAGCCCTGCAGAGAAGAATTTGGGGTGTAGACAAACACCCACCATGTGAAGAATGTATTGGTGGAAAAGGTTTATCCCCAGATGTTCAGCACCATCAGCTGCAGAGGTATCTGCCCCTTCAGAGCAGTTCCCAGCTGTCCTCTCTAACCAGTACCAAAACCACTTCAGCCAAAACAAAGTAGATTAGCACAGACCCGCCTCTTAATACAGTTAGAAAAATGCCGATGAAAGCTGGCAATACATCCCTGCCCTTCCCCCTCCAATCCACTCATGCAAGCAACAGCACTTAACTGACCCCTTCAGGCATCACAGGATGCTAAATAGACAAATAATGATTTTTTTATTGAACAGGAGAAGAAACAGGAGAAGGGGGAAGGTAGGAAAGCCTTCTCCAGTAGATAACTTCGTGTCTCCTGAATTATAGTAACCAGCAAGCCATGGCTTTATCTTCAATACACAAATAGGAGAAGGTTAATTTATTTCACTTAATGAGAAATATAATGTTTCCTCTTCAGCAGATAAAACACAGAATGGGCCAGAAAGGAGTAAACTAAGTATACTGCAAGACAGGTCTAAACTATCCTAGGTCTTCCTCTCCTTTAGGATCAAGATCTTCTTTGATCAAGAAAACATTTTACTGTTCACCATTTAGAACGACTATTCAGATTGGTTTACTTTACATTTTTCAAACCTGAAACACCAGAATGAATAATTACAAGTGTTCACCCTTTCTATTAGTTTAGGGCCCTCTAGGGCAAGGTATTTAATTCTTGCCTTTAAGGCTAAACATTATTTTTCCTCCTCAAGAAGCAGTTCAGAGAATGGCATGGGTTTGATCAAGAAATACTTGAAATACAGAATAAAAAGAATCCTCCATTATGGGCAGATGCTAGGAATCTCTTCCCTCCATCTCTTTTTTTCTGTCTTTGAGGAAGACAAATTGCTAAAAGTTTAGACATATAAAAACTAACAGCAGCATCAATTTTGAAGCAATGTGTATTTCAGCAGACAGCACATCAGTCAGTTTGTTTTATAGAACCTGAGAAATGATGTTTTAACTTTTACTGTTGCTTCTGTCAGAGTAGAAAAGATGTAGCTTCTCTGCTTTGGAGTACAACAGATAATGCTGTCATATTCAAAATTATACTTATTGCTTATGCATGTAACTACAGCATTTGTCCTGTGTTTAATTTTATGTCTGTGTTCAAGTGTTTGCTTGATTAAAAGAAAAAAAAAAAAAAAAAAAAAAAAGGAGAAAAAACAGTGCCTGTGTGTTCTGCATGTAAGTGCGTATTTTTGAAGTAGTGTGTCTGTTTTAGGGAGGGGGGAAAGGATTAACTGTTGTGTGTTTTAGGGAAGGTAATTCAAAAGCCTTATAATATTTAACTAAAAGATAATTACACTTTATCTATGACAAGTGCATTTCTGCAAGACAATGGTAATAAGTTCAGACCAAAACTTTCTGAACTCCAGTTTCTCCTGCCCACTGCATAGATAACCCTCACCAAGTGGTACTGGTCTTCTTACACACAACTGACATGTTTTAATGCATTCTGGGTAAATCCTGCAGTGACAAATTTAACCCATTCACTGAACTGCCCTGCACAGAACACTGCAATATGAGCTTTTCTTGCAGAAGATAAGGCCTGAGCAATCATGTTTGCAACCCATGGCAAAAGCACCAGGTTGGAAATAATACTGATGTGAACCAAGAGGTGTGTGATCCCTTCCACACTGAAATGGCAGGTGGAGGTGAACCCTCCACACAGCCCATCCCTGTCACCCCTCACACAGCTGAGGTACAGCTGAGGTGATTTAAAGCAGCAAATAGAGCACTGTGTGAGGTCTGTCATGCAGTGGGGGCTACTCACAGTGCAAGACAGTCCTTTCCCTCCATCCATACCTGAAGTTGAAGCTCTTCTCATTCCATCATGAACATTAATCTTTCCTCCTGAGACATGTACCCAGAACAGCTTAGCTCTATATCCTGATTCCTAGTATTCCATTCTGGAAACATCAGCTCATTCTCCTTCCTTGAAAGCTGGCTAGCTAAAATGCTTTAAGTGCCAAAATATCAGTATTAAGCCAGAAATGCATTATTCAACCAGTGAAACAATACTTCAAAAGAGCAAGTACAAGTAGCACTGCAGCAGGATCAATAACATCCAGAGGATAAGAGCAGAACAGATCCCCTGAGGGTCAGCCTGCTTGAGTTCATTGACAATAACAAAGACTAGATACAACAGGTATCTCTGGCAGTTGAGGCACTTCACAAATATGGTGCCCTGGAACAATACACTCTTTGGTCCTGATGAAAATAGCCCCTTTAAACAACACTCTCTCCCCAAAAAAATCACTACCATAGACAGCCTTGAAAAATTACTGATCTATTCCATGTGTTTCAAAAATGACAATAAATCCTCATAATTTCACAAACTTCCTTAGTCCTCTGCCTAGTCTATGTAATGATAAACTCTTCAGGGCAGAAGCAGGGCAGACTTTTAGCACTGCAGTGAAGAGTATTAAACCAAATATGCCTGGAAGCACTACTTTATTGTCAAAACAATAAAGGTCTATTTCATCCAAATATTGCCTGTTGGTCAAAAAAAGCACACCATCTAGAAACCTCCCCTTTTCCATTTATTTTATTAAAAGTAGTAAACCTTTCACTGAGTTGACTGGGTTCATCACTAAAACTCGAAAAGGTTTTTGCATTTGACTCAAAAAGGATCCCTAATAAGACTTCCTCATGATGCTACTCTTTTCTCACTGCTATCACTTTTGGCTGCTGACTCTTCCTTGTTTTGCTGACTCCTCCTAATTTCCTCATGTGTGTGTGCATGCTTACGTGTGCGTGTGCGCATTTCCTCCTCCACTCCCGAGCTCTTCAAAGCAAGTACAGTGCTCCCGACCAGCACACAGGGGCAGCAGGGGAAACAAGGGAGCCAATCTGCCTCAGAGTGGCTGTGAAGAGAGAACAGTTCCGTGGTTCAAACCAGCATCAGCACTCCCGGGGAAAGGCCCCTGCCAGCAGCGCCGGGTGCTGTGGTTCTACAGAACAAACTGGTCCCTGCCCCCTCTGCAACAACCCCATGTTCACATGGCTTCTGCTGCAATACAGAAACCTCTGGCAAAAGTAAGTTTCTGGGGTCAGGAAACTGTCTCTGTAGCTAAGAAAAAAGAGCTAAATTCCATGGCCCATGAACCTCTGAAGTAGACGAAATGGTATAAAGGCAGAAACAGCTACGGTGTGGATCTAGGAATTACACAGCTGCTTATGTGACCATGAAGAGCATACAAAGAGGAAATGCAAAGTAGAGGTGGAGGTACGAAACAATCCCACCTCAATGGATCTGTCCCTGTGGAAGCAGCCTTTTGGATTTGGTGACACTGTACCTGTACTTCACACAGGTACCAAGCAAGCAGTGCTGGAGCCACGATTCAGGGCAGAGAATGGCACTTTCCTGAAATTGCTTTGTCACAAAAGCATCTCCTGTATCCCAAAACCTGTCTAAAGTACCTAAATCAGCAATTACTCTCCTGATTGAACAGTCTGCACAAGAAAGGGTAGTTTCAGAACAGTTTTAGGTATTGATGTGTGCTAACCACTGGCAGTAAGAAAAAGCGTAAAAACCTTGAAGGATGATACAGACTTTCCAGGTGTGAAATATCCGTCTCTAAGAGGCAACAACAGCTACGGCAGTGAATGATGAGAAGCCTCTGCTGTCATAAATGTTATTTTAATACAATCTTGGTTTTCTTTTCACACAGAATTCAAGCCCTTTCCTGCACTGGTAATTTTAAGCCCTCTAGAATGCAATACTGTAAGAAACACTCAACACTGTGGTGAGTCCCAGAGAACTGGTGATGACACGATATTGTCAGCACCAGTTTTAATATCCATTGAGCTGGGATACTGAACTGACATGGGGACCTTCCTCACAGACAGACAGAAATAAAAGGCCTCTGTTTGTTCCTGTAACAAGATCAATATATGCATTAAAGGAGATTCAAAGCAAAAGTAAACTGTATTTCAGAAAAGCTTACGCAAATGGCGAATCAGATACATTGTTTTAAGTATTAGACAGCCTTTTAAGTGATATGACAGAGGATGCTGGTGTGTCTGAGTTCCTCTGACTCAGATCTTTTGTAATATGTTCCATACATGTCTTTGACACGAATTCACAGGAATCTGATGACACAGAGAAGTCTGCGGCTGGTTTTGGTGGTAAATTCCCTCCCTGAACATCCACATGCGACATTGAGGAGCATTGAGGAGCTCCATGACGTGCTCCTCAATGCTCTGCACCGTGACCCTGCCCCAAGCAGATTCAGCCTAAAAGCTGCATGGCAGAGCGGTCATGGAGCATGAGGGGAGACAGGAAATGTGATTCCTGCCAGCATTCAGTACAGCACCAAGCAGAAACACTCACTTCAGCAGCTTATAGATAGATCCTAGTTAAATCTGTAATATTTAAGTGCACAGGGCTTTCTGGTTTTTTCCTTTTGTGGACAGCTCAGGTATCTTGTAGATGCTTCTGTGGGGTTTACATTACCAATTAACTTTCCCAAGTAATGAGGCATAATTCCCCCTGAGAAAGCCTGCTTCATCTGTGATATACTCCCCAGAGAAACATGGAAATCTCGCAGCCAAGGCTCAGATTCATGAGATTTTGGTGGTTTTTTTCAGTACTCTTCGAGCAGCGACAGAAATAAAATTTTTACATGGGAGCCCATCTACTGTTTTCCTCTCTGGGAAAAACACTATATAACAATTAAAAAGTGTTTTAACAGTAAGAAAGGTAACAATATTTTATAATCAGTGCCCATATAAAACTATGTGTATTAAAATCTCTCCAGAAAACAAAGAAGATAAATGACTGCTGTGAATTAGTTGGGGGCTGCTCCTATAAGACAGCTCAGTTTCTCTCATATAATAGCTAGTGAAATTAAAAATTTACTCTGGCTTTTATTCACTGCCACTGTAATAAAACATCCCAACAATTTGGCAGCAATATAAATGGTTTCCCATCAACATGAATAGTGTCAGTGTGTGGACCTCTATCTATTTTTACTTGCGCTACAGTAAATCAGAAGTTAACCACTTCAATGTTAATTACAGTGATACAAGTTTAAGGAGGAAGAAATCAGAGCTGGATACTGATTCTGCATGGCCTTTGCTAATGAAACCAGCTCTGTCATTGTTTATACCCTCGCTGAATGATCTCACAATCATTTGGATATAACAAACAGCTCTTGCAGATGGCTGACTGCTGAAGAGGAGGAAAAAAAAGAGGTGTGTAATAGCCACACTAAAGGGCTTTGATAACAACACATCAACTTCATAAACTTGTGTCCTGCAGTAACACAAGTGAACATTCAACCGACCACAAGAAACAAAGGAGAATGGGGATGACTTCATCAGCCATTAAGTCTGTTGTGCCCTGATCTAACAGCCTGATTCAAAATTAAAATCAAGGAAATTTGTCAACAAGCATTTCCTCAGCTCAGAAGAATCCTCAATTGTTGTGGCTTTTCCTCTGCACCCACCCATTTGGGAGTGTCACACAGAAAATGAATGGGGAGAACTAGGAGCAGACCGTGGCTGTATTTTGCCAATTCTGAATCAATAAACCCAGGCACTGAGGCAGAGGCTGACCCTGCATTGGGTTTAATTTACTCTGGGAACTGGAACAGATAGACACCAGCACACTCCAGCAGTTCCATCTCCTCCCCCTGCACCTTCCAGGCCTGTTCAAACGCAGCAGAGGAGCCTCTGCCACAACGGTCCTGAGAAGTGAAATCCAGAGTGGCTTTCTGTGGCTGTGCAAAGATGTTCTTCAGCAATGGGAGGTACACGGAGAACCAAGAACAGATTAAATGAATATTCATTATTCAAAGTAGGATTAAGAAGTAAATGATGGTTTGAGGATGTAAATTATGAGGGAGAATGACACAATCCCATACCATTTAAAGAGTGCCTTCTCAAACTGCCCCCGTACTTTCACACCCACACTTTTTCCCTTCCCTTAAATGTTAAAGAGCTGGGAAGAGGCCTCATGCACAGAAACTGCACATGGATACCTACCCATTTTTTCATATATTTCTGAAAAAAATCTGAGCTCTAGAATACGCAGAGGAAAATGGCATACAGGACAAATTACTTCAAGGCATATTTTACTCCTCTAACCAGTAAGTGTTTCCAACTCATACACGAGGCAACATATTATTTTTCTGATCTGGACCCTTCTTGTATAAATACTGAGCCAGTTTTCCATACCAGTAAGAGTATTTCATACACATCTTAACTGACTTCACATTTTGCTTTATCAATGAATTCAACCATTTTTCAGCAATTTAATCTGTTGAAGTGTTATTTTTTTTAAAAAAAATCTGATTTTAATCTGATGAACTGCAACACAAACTAAGATCTTTATTCTAGTTTCATCCTTTAGAAATCTAGGTTTTGGCAGGTGTTCAAAGCAGCAAGTGCTTCTATAAACTGCAAGTACAAATATGTCTCACAGAATGCATTGAAAACAGAGGACTGAGGAGACATTTAAGAAAACACAACTGAACAAAGGAGTGACCTCGATTACAGGGGTAATTTGTTTTATACACCAGTATTTGATATATGCCAGTATTTGTTTCTGGCCGAAACTCTATTCTTTTGGAGCACTCTGCTGAGTAGTGTAACAGGGTATTCTCTTTGTACTCCAAATTTTCCAGCTTTTAAGGGTCTCAGTCTCAGAAAAATTAAGGATTAAGAAAAAAATCAACAGTTAAGAGAAGAAAGAAACCAATTTAAACCATGGGAAGTAACTCCAAGCACTCTACCCACAGCTGGTCATCACCATTCTACAGACACGGGTAAAGCAAAGGAATGGAGTTTACCTGCCTAAACCCACAGCCCAAGTTAACGGACAGTCAGGAACAGAACCTTAACTCTCCCTCCTCACCTGAGCACCAAGCCACAGCTCTTAGAAATGGGAAAAAATATTCACAAAAAGCCTATTCCTATAAAGGGAGCATAGGAGAGTACAGTCTCATTGAGGTAAACACTTGTTTGTGGAGATTACTGCTTGTCTCACCAATACCCCAGGGACCAACTTGCCTGCACCCATAATTAGGGCAAGCCCCTCTGTAACTGCATGAGGTCATGTTTTTCTTTCAAGCAGCAGTAAATTACCATGCTTGTTATCACTCCTCTCTTTACACAGATTCTCTCAAAAGTTAGATTATTCTAGGGCATCCTTTACTATTTTGTCATTTGCAGTATCATTGTCTGCATAGCAGGAAAAAAGTCAAAAAAATTCAGCATTTAGGGTTTGAGAAACAAAGATATTAATGCATTAAGAGGGGGGAAAGAGTGAAAGAAGCAGATCATCCCGGAACTGCCAATTTTCTGTATCCTTTGAGGATTAGATCCAAGCTTATAATTTCTGTGAGCAATTATCTAAATAGAAATGCTCTAATTGCACTAGGATTGTGTTTTCTCTGGAGTGTTATTTCTTTCAAGTATCCTGCTGTTTATTTATATTCAGCTAAATAAAAGGTGTGCTGAGTTACCCAGTGATTTACACTGCAATAGGGACGTTACCAGTGGTACACAGGAGACTGCTGGGGTAGCACTGAAAGCCCTCTAGGCTGTTCTAGTTTACTACAACTAAGCCCATTCCAGTCTCTGTCTTCTAAATTCACAGTTTAATAAAGAAAACAAGGCAATACTTCCTGTATGATTGCCAATGAGCTACTCTGTTGCCTCTGGAATCACTGCCAGCTCAGGGAAAAGTAGGGAGAAAATTAGGTATGATGCACAACTACCCAAGGAAAACAAACTACCCAGCTTGGTGTGCCACCAGTTTGGAAGTGTGTTAAAGGAGAGCCTGCCACGGAGGCAAAATACAGCCACACACATTGTGCCCTCAGCAATGACAGCAGCTTACACTGATCACTTCCATGTGCTTCCATGGCTGCTCTAATCAATATTAGATGACTGTCCATGTGCTTCCATGGCTGCTCTAATCAATATTAGATGACTGACAGAGGCAACAGCACCAATACAGCCAGGACAGAAGACCCAACACACTCGATAGAGTTTCCTTCCTAGAAAAGGGAGCTTACACAGTGTTACACATTGTGTGCTCCATTGCTCAGGAGAAGTTCTGTCTGTCTTAAAGGTTAATAAACCTGGAGAATGGTCACACACTGGAGGGGAAAGCCAAAACTCTCCTTTGTAGGGAATTGTGGTGATTATCTAAAAAGGAGTCCTAGTCCTCCTTCTCACAAATCATAGCAAAACGTCAGAAGAAAAAGCAGCAAGGGGAAACTCACAGCTCACTGCTTTCAGCTTGAAAACCAAAATGGATCACATCACCCTACAAATCTTTAGTGACAACATCAGGAGTGGGATATAATCCTTAAAGGGCCTGGCAACAGAGGAAGTTTTCTATTGCACATATTCATATCAAATACTATTACTACCAAAAAAAAAAAAAATCACAAAGGGACAAAACTAAGCAAGTTTGAAAAATTCAGGAGATTGCATGAAAATTATCATTTCAGGGGCACTAAGTATCAAGTCAGGAATAATTCCCAAGAAATATCACTGATTTTTTAAAATTCCAGTCAAGAATAAGTGCCTTATGTTAGCAGGAAAGAAATTACAAATAGCACATTCCTCCTTTTCTTAATACGCCATCATTAATGGACTACTCAACAGGAGGAGTAAGTGAAGGGGATTTCTATCTGTTTTAATTCTGTTTCTGTGTAGAATAAATTAATTCTAACCATTTTCAAACAGGACAACAACTTTTAGAACCACGGCTCTGTTCTCATTTCAAACTAAAAAAAAACCCCATGACAAATGGGAGTTTGTATAGAAGCCTAATTTTTGTACCAAATTTTACCATGCAAAACATGCACAGAGCACTTGTTGATGATCCACAGGCATTGTGAAACAGGTCCCAAGAATAAAACACAAAAATATGTTAACTAGCAACTAAACTCATAACAGCAAATATATTCCAATCCCTGTCAGGGACTGAAAAACACACATTTCAGAAATACACCTACTTAATTTTCTATGCTGCCATGGACATTACCATCAGTGAAACAGTATCTCCTTGCCTGTCCTTTAACAATGAGAAAGATGACTGTGAGTAAAATAAACATGATAATTTCTTGTCCAAAGCTGTCACTCAGATTGATGGAACAACACAGTTTTTCCAGAGCTGAATTAAAGCAGAGACATACCTGATAATTGTATTGCTTTTCTCTGTTACTCCAGCAGAAGAGAGAGCCTTCAGAATCTGGGATATCCAACACCAGAACAGACAGGTCCCACTTACACATATGCAAAACATGAATTCTTGTCAAAAAAGGGTCTGCTGAACAGACCAGCTCAGAACTACTCTTGAGGGAAAAAATACTATTTGAACCAACTGTAATTTTTTCTGGTTCAGTGGGTTTCTCCCTTTAAGTCCATTTAATTCAGTCACCTAAATATTCTTGTTTCCCAATATCACAATATTCTCACACAGAAATTTTTCTAAGTGCATTTTAATGCCTAAGCCTTTGACACAAGAGGGATAAGCCTTTGCTTCCTTCTTGCTCAAGTTTACTCCCTTAGAAACATGAGCTCAAGCCCACAAAATCTCCATGTGGAAGCAGAAATCCACAAAAATGAATTTCAGGGGCTTTTTTCCTCCCAAAAGGGAGAAAAAAAAAGAGGAAACAAAGGAACATGATAAATGGTCCTGGAGAGCAGAGCACTCAAGAATCTCAGCCCAGTCTTCAGTTCTTCCAAGCTTCATTTCAGCTGAAAGGGAAAAACGTGCCAATGAAGACTTTGGTGTTTAAACCATCACACACAGAGTTGGTGATGAACCTTTTGCAAGGCCTGCCTGCTCATCTTTCTTCTTGTGGCTCTAGAGGAGCCAAGATGGTATTCAAAGCCAGAGCTTCCATGGCATTTTAATGACCTCGGGATTCCCTCTCCTCCATATGAACCCCCAGATGAAAACCAGCTCCTCTGTATGTGCTCAACGGTTTATGTACATCTCTCTTCAAGATGTTTTGCTATTTTTATACAAATATTATGATATTCAGTGGCAGAAAGAAAGTCTTTCTGAGCCAAACTCATACTCTGCTTTGTCTTCCACAAAATAAAATTTTTGCCACCTAGTTTGCAAAACGTGATTGCACAATTGCTCTTGCCAAATTCCAGCAATCATTCAAATTTCCAGAAAAACAGGTCTATTCAGGAATACCAGATTTAGAATTGAAAACCTGGAGTATGCACAGTACACCAGTACTTTAAATTAGTTCGCAACAAACCATAAAATTCTATCAATATTTTTCTTCATTTATTCTTTATAGAACAGCATTGAATAAAAATTAGAAGTTTTCCATCTAGGATGGGAAAAAAATTTTGAGATTCCTCATTTTAAGACAAAATAAGAAGAATAGTTTTCTCTGCAATTAATTTGGTACTAATTTTTACTAAACCATTCAAGGAAAGAGGCAGTATCTTAAAGGCTCTCAGTATCCAAGATAGTTAATGAACAACCTCTGGATTCTGAATGCATAGTTCGTATCTCAAGTTTAAATTCCACTTTATCTCTGCTTCATTATCTCCATCTCAGTGGAAGACAATTCCATACTGTTTTCCATGTCATTACTGGGTGCAGTAGCATTGTACTTCTATTTATTATGAATGCAGTACTCTCTCATCATACATCCTCTTCTGGCTGCTTCAATGCTGCCTTCTTAAATATATTCTTTGAACTGTGCTCCCAATTTCCTGTGAATAAGACTCTCTAATATGAAGATGTCCCCTACAATAGCCTTCTCTTTCTCATACATATTCAAATATCAAATGGAATCTGTATTTCTCCTATATCTTAGTATTTTTTTGCATATTAATAATTTTAAAAAATCAAGATGCTTAAGGCAAAGGCTGAAGCAGTGTTCCAGTCAAAATTCTCACACATACCAGAAGACGAGGATCAGCTGCCTTCCCGGTGGAATTTCACCCTGAGTTTTATTTGATAATTCTGGTTGCTACAACCCAACAGGCAGGCCCTGGTCCTTTTTCCCAGGGAACAAATCCAATCTGTTCTGTTAATGCCCAGGAAACAGACAGGCTTGAATGGTTGTATCACCATAAGAAATCATTGATCATCTACATTCCTAAATACTCTCTCTGCTTATGGAGAATATTTTCAATCCCATTCAGTGCACTGGTGACCTTAAAGAACCAAAGATCCAGGGATGTAAACTGTTTTTACACACTTTTTCATTACTTCTCAAGGACTTTCATCCACAGCAGGCAGAGCACAGGTGTGAAAAAGTAACCAGTTGTCACATTCTGTGCTCTAGAGCAAGAGTAGCTTTTCAGTTAATTATGAGAAAATATTTAAAGCCATCACTGCCTCCATGAACTGTTCTTCTCTAATATGAATGGAGGGAATTATCATGGTGTTTATGAATGACAAGCTTTCCATTCTACTTTTCTCCTGCCTTAAACCAGTCTCTAAGTGAAGATGTTTAACTGCATATGTTAATAGCACTTCAGGCTCCAGGAACATGGAAAGCACGAGCTTTGAAAACTTTACCAGTCTGAAACTGTTTAAAAGTTTATGAAAACAAATGACAAAAAGTGATACTGAAATTAAAAGCACAGAAATAACTGCAATGCTACACTAAATGTATGTGCTGTATACTACAAAGCCAAGGGGACAGGATCAAATGGCTTTGCATTAAACAAGGGGACAGGAGGTGGAAAAAATACTTCACGAAAACAATGACATACTTCAGGAGAACAATGGCATAATTTAGCGTATTTGTACTTGGGCCAGATCCAGCTGATTGCTTTGGAAAGGATTCTTCTCAAAGTGAAAGGTGAATGGAGGAAGGGAGTACAGGAAAGAGGCAGGTGTTTGTCTTTAAAATAAATTATTTGGAGAATGCAATGAGCAGTGAATGTATGACATTGCAGTAAACACTCCAAATACCTCAAAAATATTATAGCAGCCTTCATTGCTTTGATTGTTATTAGGTAGAAGGCAAACAAATGTTTCTTTGTGGAAAAGAACTTGGAGCTCTGCCAGGAATGGTCATGTCTAACACATTATTTATGACTTATAAAGTCATAAATACAGTATAGTCACTTAATGGAAAGCTGGAGGACGTGTGTTACAAGATATGAAATGATCATAACTTGTTAAAGAAGGTTAAAAATGGGAATCTCTTTACTCAGGAAGCTGCTGTGAGTCTCCACCTCAGAAATGTAGTTTCTCCTACTACAGAAATGTAGTTTCAAGCTTCTGCTAAAACAGCTGTCCCAGGCAACTGCTGAGCTTTGTAAACTCAAGACACGGCACTGTTTTCTCCAAATCTCTTACACACCCTCACTGATATCTTTGACATCATAAATTACCCATCTCTCCCTAAAACTTCATTTGATAAAGTTTATACTGTGGGCTTCCTTCCTGCCCTTCTTTTTAGAGCTCCATTCAGTGGTCTATTCTTCCTCCTCCCTTCACACCCTGTGGACATTTTCCAAGGGGCTCTTCTCACTCCATCCCTTCTTCACATTGTCTATTTTTACCCTTCTGTTGACCTCATTCCCTCATATGGTCTCTCCTCAAGCAGGGACTGACAACCCTCAAATATTCCTCTTCTGCACATCTGTACCCTGCTACCTTTCTCTTGGCTCAAAGAAAATGCAATACTAAATATAACAATAGAATTACACATTTATCCCATCTAACCTCATTCCGACCATCACCTTCCTCTCCAAAAAGAATCTTTTACCCAACTACAGATGAAGGTTTTGAAACAGAGCAGTCATAAGACAGATATTTTTCCTTTATTTATACCTCACTTATTTTCACTTTATATTGTTTATTCCGCATATTAAAGAAGGAGAAAAAAAGAGCTGTCTGAGAAGGAGGAACTCTCTTTGGATTTATATTCAAACAAGGAGATGAAACAGGACAAGAAGAAACAATAGCTTTTTGTTGTTGTTCAGAAGATAACTGAAATTTTGTGAAATGCAGAGCTCTTTGTACCTGGAATGTAATTACATAAAGTGTTCTGTACCTCTGCCACTGAATGCTCTGAGTTACAGGGTTTGTTGCTCAGAGGTTTTAAATTGTGCTTTTATATTATTTTGGCTCTTTTAAAGCAGCTCCCCATTTTCCTCAAGAATAGCTCTTTCCAGCCATCAGAATTTGCTACCTCTGCTACAACAACGTGACCGTGCCTGGCTTGCTCAATCTATTTATTCAGCTTCCAACACAGCTCAGCACTATGTATCATACACATCGTGCAAAAATTTTGCTCAAGCATAATCATGGTTCTTAAAACTCAAACTTTGCCACACAATGACAAGGTCTCCACATTACCAGAATTACTTTCCCTCCTCCTCCACCCCCTCCGACTTCTCATCAGTCTCAAGCATGACTCAACCCCGTTGAAAAGCTGTAGGTTTACAAGTCATTTCATTTCTTTCAAGTGAGATACATCACATGGAGGAAATAAATAAAATGTTTTCAGTGTCTGGTCCCCAGTGGATAATGGGGTCTATCTGGTTTTGTAAGCTGCTCCTAACTGGAAATTTTTCTACATTAGTTGTGGCTTAACCAGAGTGAAATCCCCATTTTGAAGCCCACGCTGTGATGGCAGCAGAACCTCTCCCCGTAGCACATCAACATTTCCTTCTTGCTCTTCAAGCTGACAAACTTATTTTGGAACTATTCCTGTTCCAATTCCCGCCTTATCTCCAAGACTGCGGGCAGGGTAAAAACTGCCTTTGGACAAATGCATTTTTCCTAAGGTGCTGTGTTGAGAGCCATCTTTTACTTGCCAAAGCCCCAGACTTCAGCTACACTCTGAGGTTTTCAATACATTTTTAACCATTTCACTCTCAGATCCTAGGCAGTTTATTGTCCAGCCAGGAAATGTTTGTGTATGTGCTCTTCTCTGTCTCCCTTTCACTGGCCTGTGCTAAAATTTAAACAAAACAAAAGGGATGGCGGGCAGGAGGAGAGGGGGGAGAAGAAAATTATGGTCATGAGTCATCCTAAGGAAAATGAAGTTAAAGTATCATGCTTTCAATAGTCCTGAGGGATTAAAAGCAGAAGCAAACATTTATCTGGAACTACTGATATACCATTATGATTGCAGCTGCTTCCCCCCCACCCCAAGTTTCATGATGTTAAAAGTTTGAGGATGAATTATGTCAAGTTTTGAGTATCCCCTGCTAGCTGCTACTTGCCCTAACTTCTAATCAAATTACTTGAACTGATCACTGTCAGCATTGTGCAGAATGAAAAGCCCCATAGGAAAAGCATCCCCAAACCTATAAAAATAATTGCAGAAGAATCAAAAGGGGCAGATGTGAAAAAAGAGTAGAGATGGCTAACAGAGGAGAGATGGTTCATTGAATTGAAAGGGGCCAGGTAGTAGCTGAAATTTCAGTATTATAAATAGGACATTATGTAGCTGAACTAAAAATAGGAGTTTTATTTTTACTTGATGTTCCTTGCTGCTGGCTGCTGACCTAGAGAGAGAGTACTCAGAAAGGAGAATTAAACAATTCCCCACAACCATGCAAAAAACCAAAACCACTAGCGAGGTGCCACAGCGCCTATTCGAAAACTAAGAAGAATACAAAATTTTTAATCCAATTTCAAAAGATGCGTCATTGAAAGAACTCCCTAATGCTGCTGTGAAAAGAATGTACTAGAATAGAACAATTTCTGCAGAAAACCAACGGCAATTACAAATTCCCTGTCTACATACTCACTTGTAAGAGAAAATGGCTGGTATATGTACTCTGATTCCTTCACTCACTCTGTCCATGTACAACTGCTCTCTATGCTGGAAGCACTCTGCTCAGCAGTAATAACACATTATCATTCCAGTACTCAGTTTCAAGTCAAGATTGAGGGGCCCAGCAAAGGTCTGGAGGAAAATGCTCTGTCAAATTGCCACCTGCCAACTGTCTCAGGGCAGCATCTTGCATTTTCCCTTTCCTAAAGGCCAATTTTACACTTAAACTGAGAATCCCAATTTAGGTATGGTAAAATGGCAGCTTTTCTGGCCAGCTGCTAGGACGGTTGTTCATATTTTGTTTCATTTTAAAAAGGAAAAAAAAAACAGCACAAGCCTAAACCACCAAATCTGGATTTAAGTTTCAAGCTCACACATCTAATCTTCGGGACAAAAGAGACTTGAAACCATGGTTTTGGTTCTGCTTACAAAGATAAGAGGAAGTTGTAAAACAAAACCAGATCTGAATCTGAACTTAGGTTCACAGCTGTTTAAGACCATGGCTTTTGGAGGAGCCCATCACTAGCTCAAATCTAAAGGACTCAAAAGACGTGAGGTTTCCCTGGCTGATTTTGGCATTATCTGCTAAATATTGGATCTTCGAAATGTATCACAGACCCCAAGGGGCTGTGCTCAAGTATTTATCCATCACCACTTCTGTAGAAAGCTCAAATAAAGATGAAACATGGTGATTTAATTTTGAAGAGTAAGCCATAATTACTTAAAAGATTTTATGGCATCAACAAAAATAATTTGCATTACTTGTCATTGCTGATCAAATTGAAATAAAGGTATTTATTATAAGAAATTATTGCAATTATTTAAAGAAAAACACTTAGCATCTGTGTAGTATATATGCAAATCTACTAGTCAGTCATCCTTTCCCACGGGCTGAAAAATAGCAAAATTCCTATTTGCTGTATTTGTACACTATTCACATCTGTCATTACATCAGTGATCTGATTTGTTTGGGAATGCTCAGACTCAGAACATAATTCTGCACTTAGCTGAAATAATTCTAAAATGCAGGTTAGCACAGTGGCAGATGATAATTCAAAACTTCTTGCTGCTGCTAAGCTATTTTAGCTTCTCTCACTGTCAAAGCCAAGTCAAACACACCTAAATTAAAATGCCTATTTGCAGTGTGTCAAGAGACAACAGAAAGATTAACGTATTTTGTTTTCGCTCCTGAATTTTGGTAATATTTTTTCATTTTCCATACAGTGACTCAAAATCCCCAAATAAAAGTAAACACCCTCATTAAGGCTGCACTGCTGTATTACTGCTGTGTTTTGATCCATCACACAGCTTGAGAGGGAAACAAGGACCATAAACCTTCCATACTGGATGTGTTGGCTAATGGGTCATTTCTTTTACCACTATACCAATTTCTATGAGTTTATACATATCTATACATACAGATATAGCTATGCACACACACAATGCTACTCCAAATCTAGTTTTAGATGCTACTGATAATTTCAACAATCCAACATTTCTGCCTTTACTTCTTCCTCTTCCCATTCCTTAATAATTCACTTGCATAAAACAAACAAGAGTTGCTGTGCAATCTCTGGAGCAGCAGCAAGTGGAAGGAACACAGCTAAGGAATGGACACAGCAGAGACCCAGGTTCACCTGACCCATACCTGCCAGGCATTACCTACATCTCTTAAACACCATTTTTAGTGTAAGGGCACAAGGAAACTTCACCTTAACAGCATCACAATACACTAAAATCAGACTGATGATCTGTAACTACAAATAAAAGTCCTGATGATTAACGTCCCAAGTTCTTCCTCAGTGATTCAGCCTATTAAAAGATGTATTTTCAAACAAACCAGGTTCTCTTCCTGCTGTTCTGTTCAAAGGCAGAATTCTCACTTCCTTTGCAGGTATTACCATTTTCTGTTTCTCCCATAATACATATAGTACACAACTTCTGCATGGAGACTCTTCTAAAATATTAAAACACCTAATTAACAACTAGAGATAAAACTACAACATCTCCAGTGAGTACTGGACTCTGGAACTGGTTTCCACTCAATGCACCACTCCCTGCAATAATTTGCAACTTTCCAACCAGGAGATTTAGATCAACTAAATCATTTTTGCCCTCACCTTGAACACGGCCCCAAGCACAGAAACAGAAGCCCATGAACACAAGCCCATCACAAAAAAAAATTCCAAGGGAGAATGTCTAGCTCTTGTTATAAGCAGATGAATTAAGAGTCTCCATTTTGAATACCAAGCAGCTCCAGAGGAAAGTGTCAGGTTTCCTTGTTGCTGCCCCTCTTCAGCCCTCACCATCTATTCTTGGCCATCCTGCAAACAGAACCAACAGCAGCACAGCTGCATCACACTGAGGACAAACTGGCTTTCTGAAGAAACTTCTAATATTTACATCTTCTCCTTACACAAAATATTATAAATGAGCCTTTCCTATTCTCCTAGTTCAAATAAACTCTCTTATCACAAAAAAAAAAAAAAAAAAAAAAAAAAGGAAAAAAAAAAAAAAAAAAAAAAAAAAAAGGAAAAAAAGCATCTTGACACTGATTCTCCATAGTTGTTCCCTCTCTTGCAGAGAACAGCCAACAGGTTTTGGACTGTTTGCTGCCACACACCACACACTTGTACATCCACCCTACATGAAGCCACTGTGGACCAATTATGAAAGATCTGTTATTCCATTTGGAGTTACTCATTTGGGGATTTGATTTTTGATTTGTTTTCCTCTGAGGTTTTTTGGAAGCACTAGTGGGATGAAGTTTAAATTAAATTGGGACCATCAGCATCCCAAAGACAACTATTCAGTAGCACACATTTAATATTGATTTAATATGATTATGTGGGCTGTTTGTAACTGCAGCTGTCTAACTAATGCCACTTAGACACAAAGTACTTTATATATTCATTACCAGGAATGTTAGAATATGAACCAAACCAAAACACAGTTAAATAATCCACACAAATATGTAGCTCTGAAAGCTACAGGAAAGTCAAGAATTAAAAGCTGCAGTTTTCAATTAACAGAGACAGCTGAGGTGGATTGTTTTGTGCATTGCACGGATGGTCTAAGGTGCCACTGGATAAATAATTAAAATATTAAAGAATACCCAGAGCAAGTGACAAACCAAGCATTATGCTACACAAAATGAATCACTAATAAATCAAAACTTCATTCATGCCAGTTGTCTTTGAGGATAACCTTTTATCCCTGGCTGCTTCCAGAGCCAGGTGCATCAGCCAGTTCCAGCATCCTGCTGAACTTTGGAAAACAGGAATGCCTGTATTAGGGCACAACACAGCTGTTTCTAAAATATCTCTTATAACTACCAATCCAGGGTATGGAAGAGAGTGTAGTCTTCTAATCCTACCAAACACCACAGAGAGGATTTTGGTAATGTCAGTGCCAACCCCTGCTGTTTGTGGCTACACAGGGAGCCCTGTGTCAGGGCCTTGCCCAGCGCTGGACTTAACAAAGTCCAATCATGTTTGCTAATTTCAACAGTCTGAGCACAACATGGACTTGACTTCAATAAATAACGCTAGTTTGGGTAACAAACACTAGTAGGATTATGCAAGAGAATTCAGCATCAACTAGCGATCTGCAGCATCCCCAGAGTATGTCAGTGCACGGGGGTAGGTGTGACAACTTGTGGCCCATGAGGGAAGAATGTGGATCTCGTTTTACCTGAGGCAGACACTGTGGTTGGGCTGCACAGAATCCGGGGCACCTCACCAGCGCCCGGTTCTTACAAGGGCTGAGGCCATTCCTCAGCTCAGCACAGCCCGAGCACCGGGGCACAGACCAACACCTCAACACCGCAAGGCTGGGGCAGCACCCAAAGCCCCGCCAAGATGGCGGCGCGGCCTGAGGGGGCCCCGCCCGCGCGGCGGGGAGGCCGCCGCCTCCCGCGGGACGGAGCGGCCGCTGGGCGGCGCTGCCGAGTCCCGCAGCGCGGGGTGCAGGAACGGGCTGCGGGATGAGGGGAACGGGATACGGCATGGGGAACGGCATAGGGGGGACGGGATACGGGCAACGGGACACGGGGGACGGGATACGGGAGGCCAGGTCGTGGCCGCCGAGCCTGGCGACGTTCCCGGCTGCCAGGCGGCGAGTGGAGACGGCGCTGCCGATGGCGGTGATCCCGCAGCGCCAAGCGCTGGCGGCCGGCCCCGGGAGGCAGCGGAGGCCGCCTTGCGCAGCTCCGAACCGGCCGCTGTCCCGGTGTGGGGACGATCACGTCCGGCGTCTGTCGGCTGACAGCGAGCAGTTCTGCTAGCGCTCGGGAAAAATACCAAAACATTCCCAGTGTTCTTCCTGGCAGTCAGTAACGAAGGACTTCCCAGCCGGCACCGCCGGGACGGAGCCGCAGTCTCCGCTGGCATCGTGGCACAGCCGGAGCGCGGTGATGCCAGCGCGGGGAGCAGCCGCCTCAGCCCGGGGCTGGAGGGGAAATCAGATTTGCTCCATGTCGAACAACTCAAGCGTCGGGCTGCTGGCAACAAAGGTCATGAACGGCTTTCAATCAAAGGTTTTTGTAAAAAATTACACCGCTAACAGCACGCTAACGAAACACGTCCTTTGCTCTCAGCACCTCAGTGGTGGGGACGACATGGTCATACGAGCGGTCCTGTAATTTAGCCGCATATATCCATACTCCTCAAGGCATTTGACGCTTTTGCCCAGCTGAAACAAATCTCCAGGTTCTGTATGGCTGATGTCTGTACTGGGAATGAGTTCTGTCATGCCATCAGTAACATCTTTCCAGATAATTCATGTCCCAAAAGATTTTTCTGCTCACTACTATCTTTGAAATATATCTTGTTTTATCTAAGGGTCTACATTAAAATACCAATAAAAGTCTCATTGATTAAAGCAATAGCTCCACATGAAGGTTCCCAGCCTTTAAAATGTCACCAGATAGTTCCAAAAAGCAATTTTAAAGCACGATGGTCCACAAGAACCATTTTCAGGCTAAACATATATTTTGTTCCCATTGATATTTTTTTTGGTACACAGTAATTTAAATAGGTTTGGAGAACCTGATGTGAATTTACTATTCACTTTCAAGTTTATATTAGCAGACCTTCATGTACTGCAAGGCAGGTTCTATTGATGAGCAGCATGGTTATCACTGAGCCTGTAAAAGAAACAATCTAATGGGACCACTAAGATTTGCTGATACTCCATTCTAGCCCATGTCAATAAAACTCAGTGTGCAACATAAGTTGTAGCACTAAAATTCATTACGTTGTCTAGGTAGAACATCTCCTTTGCTTAAGCCCTAATGTTAATAATTAATTTTTAACTCAACTATCAGAATCTGGTATCAGTTTTCCAGTTGTTTAAATACTTCTAGGTATTAAATAGAAGTGTGCTTTCATTTATATCAGAAAAAAATTGTATTAGATGTCCTGAATTTTTTTAAAGTATAGGCAGTGCCAAATTCAGGAATGCCTGACTGGTGAATACACTTTATACATGAGGTGTGGATCTTCAGCAAATCATGCAACACATTGGAAATATTCATTACAGTGACTTCCAGTGACAGAGGGAATAACTAACCCACAGGACTAGTCCTCATCCAAATTGTACAGTCAGCTCAGCTAAATCAAGGCTTTGCTTCAAGGTATAGAAACTACACCTCATCTTTATCAGCAACAAAGGACATAATTCCTTGAGGACGTTACCAACTAAAGTTTATGGGGAAAGACGAGTGGTACACTCATAATATATTAAAACTCAGCACTGCAGCTTAACAGGAGCACCAGATTCAAGCCCTGTTGTATAAAGAAATTAACACCAGAGCAAGAACTCACCCTGCTGTTCTTATACTATGCTGCTGCATTCAGGAGAGGATTTTTCCTTCTACTAAAAAATATTTTTTTTAAAAAAAATTAAAATAAGGGAAACAGAATGTGATTTTCCAGCAAGAGCAAGTACACTGTGAATAGTGTTACCAGGTGTTTCTGGTAAAACTGGAGGGATTTTGCTGGACAGTTATAGTTCCCTTTGCTCTGTCCTCCTCCTTTCCACCTAGACTTTTATGGCACTTCAGTATGGAAAATCCTCACCTTTGTGGCCAGAGCTGCCATTTGCCCTGTTTTCCCCTTCTTCACTTTCCCACAAGAAACACCCATGGGTGTGCATGTGAGCTTGTCACATGCAATTCAACACTAATTACATCAAATTGCTTTTCTCTCCCAAATACACTCTTTCAGAAAGAACAATGGACAAAATGCTCCTATAGACAAATGACATTGCAATAAAGTGTCTTCAAAGTCTATAGAGATAAGTTTATTTCACCCAAGCTCACTTTAGGAAACAAGAAAAAACCCCACATTTACTATTTCACCCTTGCCCCTTTCTCTGTCAAATAAATCATCAGTATTATTGCACCATTCAAGATCAAATTAGCAACATGAACTCTCTGTCAAACAAAAGGAACAAAACCCACAGGAATCAATGGGCACTCTCATATCACACTACTAGAGGGCAATTAGCAAAGAGAAATAGAAGGAAGACCATGATCAGACTTTCACTAGGCAAACAAAGCTGATCTGTAAAATAGATTTATAAATAAATGCAGTTGAAAGCATCAATAGGAATTGTGTGTGCCATTTGGTCTTTCATTCACTAAGCACATTGATCTTTGCAAACATGATTCTGACTAATGAGCTGTGTTAAGTGGCTCTTGGTTTCTTATTTTGTTGCTGTGTGAAAGATTTGGACTCACAGAAGCTGATTAAAGAAACAAAAGCTTCAGTGCGTCTGCACTCAGATATCAGCTTCTCAACCTAATCTCTGGAACAATTCTCAATTTATTTACTTAAAGACTACAAATCCTATTTAAGAGCTTGTGTGAAGTAGGTTGTGTCATCTCACATGGAAGTATCATGGATGCAGAGTTCCCAGATACAGGAGTTCACTACAAAGCACTCTTTGAAAATACTCTGAAAAGTACCAATACAGGCTACACCACTTCCAACCATTCAAGTATTGATTCATCATTTACTTGTTCTAAGAAAGCAGTGTCAAGATGCAGGAACAATTGCTTCAGCTTTGCTTGGAGTTTTCACTAAAAACATCTGTGGTTTAATTTTACTGATTTCATTTGATCCATCCAGGTACTGAAAAATAATTATTCTAATTCACCCTTCAAAACAGATCACAAAGTACCATTTTGTTCATAGGAGCATGTACCAATTTCGAGACTGAGTATCAACAATGGTTCTTACAACAAACCATGTAATTCAGTGTAGAAGAGGCACCTCTTTTCCAAAAGTTTTCTAGATACTTTGTATGTTTGGCTCAACAAAATTTACATTTTTATAAGTCTTTTGCTGCTAGGCAGAACAGAGGCGTTACTTAAAAGTAAGGTGAATCTAGCAGACATACACAGAAGCAGCTCCATCACTGGACAAACCAGTGTATGTTTTGATATCAAATCTTCTGAATTCTGAGACTTGTTCTGGGCTTCATCAGTTTGATGGCAAATAAACACCTTTTATAGGCTAACAAGGCAACTTGGTAACACAATACCCATTGACTTGAGTGAGAAAGTTACACTTTTCTTTCATTTCAGTGTCAGCTTTGCTTCAACCTCAATAGTCATAACTTGACTTTATCTTTGTACCATAAAAAAATTGAAGAACTTTAGCTTGTACTTTTGGCAGCACTCCTCTTCAAAAATCACTCAGCACACATTGATTGTACTCCACAAAAATCAAGGGGAAGCTTTGTAAATCCCTGGAAATGTTCCATTCTGAATTTCTAAAGCCGCTTGCTTTGGGTAGGATGAACAAATTGTCTTACAACAGTCTACACTGTACATATGGTTGGCAGGGAGGATTTGTAATCTTCTCAGTTGAAGACAGTAGCTTCATCCTTTTAGCTCCAATAAAAATACTAGAACTCCAATTATTCTTAAATAGGCAATTTCCAATTTCAAGCCACATCTGTTTAAAATTTCTTTTTCCTAATCTATTTAAGAAGTGTTATTGCAACATTACAAAAAGTGATGGAAAAAGAAATTTAGTGTTTTGCTATGAAAAACAAAAAAAGCTCCTACAAAACCCAAGTTGTGAAAGAGAAACTGCTAAACACAAGGAAATAAATGCAACTCAGTAAAAAGTGGGGAACACAGCTGCCCTCAACACACAGTGTGCCACACACACCAATTCCTCATTACTTAACAATCATAAAACTACCAGAAAAAAGACTTGCCACAGTAGTTTTCTTTTAGAGGTCAAAAATTAAGTTAGGTTGTGAGCGATGTATTGTATTTAACTTTTCACACTGTTTCCCTTGCTGGAAGTGAATATGTATTAGATGCATTTATTTTGTCACCATTTCACAAACCACAGGCTGTACACTGGTGATGAAACACAAGCATTCTGTCAGCTTCCAAGTGAATGTCCCTACAGAGCTGCACAGCACTGCTCACTTCTCTGAGGCTTTGTGAGCATTTATTATCCTCTGTCGCTTCTCCCGGTTTCTGCGCCTGTTTTCTTCATACTGGAAGACAGATAAGGAAATTATTAGATCAGCTGTTATCATTAAACAGGTATGTCAAATTTAAAACTGTAGAGAGCATTTTTTACCCAGGAACAGAAACAATATATTTGACTAATGCGATAGAAATACAGCTCTTGTTAATATCTAGATATAGGTTCATTTTTACTTTGAAATTAACATTTATTCCATTAAAATACAGGTTTCTAAGTCTGAGGTTATTAAGCTAAAGAGCATTAGAACATTCTAATAAATAATATTCAGTTAATCTTAAGGAGGAACTTAATTATACAGTGATTTAACATATGACAGCTACACTTCACACATGAATGAGGAAAAAAAGTTGCACTGGTGCTATTCTAGAGGACAGGTCAAGCTCTCCCTTTTACAAGATACTGATTAATGTGTATCTGCCTTCTGAAACATGAATTTGTCATCACAGGCTTCATCTATTTTTGATCCTGGTCATTAATTATATCACAGATAAAGCAGAATACCAAGATTAAAGGAACAAAGGCAAATTTGGATTGAATGAGGGTAAGGCATGTGGGGATTTTAAATGGTTTAAATGAGAACCACAAGAGAGGCAGGACTCCAGTGTAAAATGGAATTGAGAAAGTCTTCACAGTTAAGGTACATGTATAAGACCACCATGATTTCAAATATGCCCCTGCACAAGCAGAAGCTTAAAGAGCCTTTCATTCATTGCAAACAGAAAGAAAACATTTTCATGGCTCAAATAAATGAAAAATTAAAAATCAATGCATCATTTGATATGTATTTCATGAGAAGCAAATTATTCTTGTTCTTAGGTTAGAGCCTATATTTGTTCAATATTTTAATAATTTGCATCAAGAATAAAACCCAAGTAATCCACAAATATTCAATTCTCTATATAATGTAATAAACTACTAAAGAAATTGATTTTGAAAAGGATTTGCAGTTTTTCATCCATTATACTGATTGGTCTATAACTGAAATAATGACCCAAAACATTACTTAACATTTACAGAATGCTTAACTTTTTCCCTTGCCAATATTTAATTTTTCAATAACCCATCCATGTTTTTATGTAGAATGAGAACAATGGATCTTTAAAAGCTACATCTGCACCTATTCAATATTTGCGAACAACCTTTCAGGGGCTTCCTAGTAATGGCATATCAATATAAGCACATTTTAAGAAGGCAGAAAAATATAATCATCAAGAACTCCTCCAATGTAAAGGCTCCAATGGAAAAAAAAAAAGTAAGAATAATGAGATTATCTGGAAAGAAGCTTTTTAGTATGGTGAAATTTATATAAAAATTAGTACGTACAATTTCAAGTTAAAAGGGGTGTGAAATGTCCGTTTATATGTTGTCATGTAGGTACAGCCAGCATAAATGTAAAGAACACTCTTCTAAAAATGTGCCTATTAAAACAGTTAATCCACTTAAACTCCCATAGACATCATTCCTTCATACCTGCAGATGTTTTTATTTAGGGCCTAACTCAGCAACTCATTGAGTAGTTTCAGTCAGTGTAACTGACTTCAGCTTAAAGTGTTACTTATGCAGAGGTGACCATTACTGCTTTATATTAAATTCTGTGCAAATACCACTACTAAAAAAAAAATTATGAAAAAAGTCAGAAGCAATCTGTGAAGTGTCAGTTCCTATCTGCAATATTTGTTTCATTAAAATGTGTTTGCTTATTTTTGCATATCAAAAAATACACCACACCATTTGTTAATGCCAGATTTTACTTGACAAATTTATTTTTAAAAGTTTAGATTTGGTCTCAAGTGCCCACAGCAGAATGTGCTTACATTTACTGATTCATACTACTTAGTAGAAAGCAACTCTAGTTTTTTTCCATTTTTTATTAAGCATTTAGTTCACAGTATTTATAATTTATTGCTTACCTCTTTTTTTAAGCACTTCCTCATCTCACGGTCAATATCATTGCAATGGCCAAAAAACTTCAAAACATTGTGCTGAGGAGTTAAGGAGAAAAAAAAAATTACAATTCAAAAGGTTTCTTCCTCTGATTCTCTAAATTTATTTAAATTCATTTGCATTTTTCAACATATCCTGGTCTTCTTTTCCTTTCCCTTTCTTGTGAAAAGTGGCATTTGGTAACATTTTCCCCAAACAGTCAGAGGTTTAAGCTGCTCGTGAAGCTCACTTGAGCCAGCCCTGCCTTGCTGAAAGTTGAAGGTACTCACCATGTATAACCAGACTAAAGGAGGACACCTAAGATGAAGCTATTGTTTAATTGCAGAACATACATTTTATTGATCTAGAAGTCAGTCTCACAACTCTCACTCTCACTAGGTTAATAATGTACAAGAAAGAAATATTCTGAACTCCAGGTTGTAATACAGAGGTAATGTCCTCCCTGCATTAGTTTTCATTACTTCTTTGTGACCTAGAGAGACAAAGGATTCACTGCTCCATTATCTCACCTACACGAAGAATGTGGTGTTGGTCCAGAAGATGCAGGCACCAATTCTATACTACCAGGAATTAAATCACTCTCAGAATGCATGGATATGGAAAGACTGTTTTTCAGGGGATGCCTGTGCCATGCCACAGAATCTCAGGGCAGAACATGGCAGCAGACCATCCAAGGGATTTAGAAGACCTGAAGGAGGGGGATTTTAATAGATATTTGCAGCTACATAATGCATGTAGACAATGGTGAAAACCAATCCGGGTTTGGCCGACTCCATTCCGGACTCCAGGCAAATTCCGCTCTGGGTTTTCATTCCAACTGGCCAGCTCCATTCCAACTGGCCAACTCTGTCTCTGGGCAGAATCTGGTCCAGGTTTTCAACCCAACTGGCTGACTCCATTCCGGTCTCCAGAGAAAATCTGGTCTGGGTTTTTGCTCTAACCAGGCAACTCCATTTCAGTCTACGGGCATAATCCGGTCTGGGTTGTTGCTCCAACCTGCTGACTCCATTCCAGTCTCCAGGCAGAATCCAGTCCGGGTTTTTTCTCCAACCTGCTGACTCCATTCCAGTCTCTGGGTGGAATCCAGTCCGGGTTTTTGCTCCAACCTGCTGACTCCATTCCAGTCTCCGGCCGGAATCCAGTCCAGGTTTTCACTCCAACCTGCTGACTCCATTCCAGTCTCCGGGCAGAAATCCAGTCCAGGTTTTCACTCCAACCTGCTGACTCCATTCCAGTCTCCGGGCAGAAATCCAGTCCGGGTTTTTGCTCCAACCTGCTAACTCGATTCCAGTCTCCAGGCAGAATCCAGTCCGGGCTTTCACTCCAATCGGGTGACTCCATTCCTGTCTCTGGCCGGAATCCAGTCCAGGTCTATCTTGCAGACAGCTAATCAATTTAAATAAAAAATACCCAGAAGAACCAAACAGATGCAAAGGTGTCCCTTCCATATTTCAGAGGGAAACCCATGTGCATTTCCATGGCAGACCAGCAGCTGGGTGGATTCATACAAGTGATACATGAACACTATTAAAGATCCAATGAACAAGATCTCAGCCAACAGAACACAACTGAAGTAGGAGTGGGTTAATAAAGTTTATGACAAACACTTAACTATTGCAGTCTATAATTAGCTTGTTTATACCTCTGTGATTTATAAAGGGTATCAGATGACTCTGAAGCAGCATGGAATAAGTGGTCACTTTACCACACACCGATCTTACTTTTATAACATGTTCATTTCAGCTAATACAGATTTAATTTTGTATTCTATTTGCACACCTGCATGTTAAATTTCAAGGTGAATGCTCAAGCTAACTCAGTGCATACAGTGGGTTTAATCTATGTTAATTTAGCCAGATTCCCAAAATGTCAACTCCTTGGCTGAGATTACAAGGGAAACAAAGATTCAGTTTCTCAAAAACTATTATACCTACTACAGTAATACAACTGCAAGATAACACACATTTCTTTGAGCTGCTACCTACTAAAATGTGTCTATTTATAGCACATACTTGGCACCAGATTGGAGTTATTAAAAAAAAAGTGACATTAAATAGGAATCCCATTAACCTCTCCTCACTAGATACAAAACTTGATATACAGGGCAGGTTCTAGATTAGGGATAAAGAAAATCAAATTGACTGTTGTGAAAATAGACACCCAATTAAAAAATAATGCAAATTTAGCATTTCACATCCTTGAGTAGGTGCCTATTAAAAAGATGGAAGTCAAACAGTAATTCCCAATTAGCACTCCAAGCACTGAACATCAGGCATGTGGCTGTTGGGATCCCCATCAACACATCTGCTTATAAACACACTGAAGCATCTGCCCAGGGGACAGCTGGAATATGGAAATGCCATGAGCTTACAAAAAGAGGGCATTTGAAGTTGATTTCATTATTGCTTTTTGAGGGGTACACAATACTAAGAGGCGCAGACTGTAGCACAGAAAATTTTAAGGTATGTTGCATTTCTTAAATAAATCACTGGCATGATTTTACATAGTCATCAGACAGCTCTTCAGTGAAAACACACCAGCTATATTTCATGGCTGTTCTGCCTAGAGGAGGGTTTTCTCTCCATGATCAGATAATATCATCACTAATTTATCTGACACTCATTTCCCCAACCCACCCACTCTTTTCTCTGCTCAACACTTCTTACCTCCTTGTGACACTGCTTGAGCAGACTGATAATTAGGTTACACTCTTCCGTGTGCAGATGAGGAGACAGGTCTGGATGCATCTTTAGTTAGGGATGATTTTAGTACCCCAAGGATAAGAATCTGAGAAAATTTCAACCTGCAAACATTGAAACAGTGTCACTAGCAAGTCTGATTTAACACATAATACATTATCTCAATGTTATTTTAACAATATTTGAGATCAAAATGCAGTTTGATGTGTATAATTTATATTACACAGTTGCAGTCATTAAACCCAGCACATGTCTGATCTAAACAACCCAAATGTTAACAGTCAACTAGAAGTTTATAAGCTTGGCTATCAGAGACATAACCACACAGCTGATATTTTAATTTTCAGTGACTCTCTAGCAGCATTAATCATTCTTGAACTCCAGATTATCTTTTAACCTTCCCACTTCAATTTTCTGCTTTCTTGCTGAAAAAAGTTAAGTGTATGCGATTTTCTTTCTACCTTTTACAAAGATTACAACAGGAAGCACAACGCTATTCCACTACAGCACTGAGAACTGGCATCTTTTTAGCTATCTACACACTTTTAAAAAAATCCTAATCCAGACATTGGTGATGCTTTAAAAACCGGTACTTAATCACTTTACCACTAATGATAGTTTTTTAAATCACAAAGAATTGAAATGTCCCTTCATGCAACTCCATGTTGTTGCCTCTTATCTTTTGCAATGCTCCTTTGAAAAGCAATGGGATTGGTCTTCTACATGAATCCCCCACTCCATCATAGTGGAAGGAAGTGCTTATGTTTCCCTCATGTTTTCCCTTTGGAACACTAAAGAGGAACACCCTTTCCTGCAGGAGAAGGAGCGAGTTCTTTAGTTGAAATGGATTGAAAGCATCATATGACAGTGGCTGAAGGAAGATGACATCTTCCAGGAAGATCACCAGGAAGGGGAGGAGAAAAGTCCAATTCATACCAGGACAAATGGGCTCATCTCGGTAAAATTTTACTTTTATGGCTCACACTGCCACTGAATTAGCGAGATGCCTCTTTGTTTGTTTGTTTATTTAGCATTTTGTCATTTCCCCTTCTCCCAAAGAGATCACCTTTCCAGTTGCAATACATCAGGCAAACACCACTACATTTGTACTAAGCAGCCATCACTGTCTTAACATTCCTGCTAGACAGACTGGACAAATATAAGTAGCCAATGGTCAGATTTTACAATTGCAAAATCCCAAAATTCAGCTGCAGTGCTGACAGTTATAATCTCCAGTGCTATTCCTAGAATGCTCAAGGAATATATTTGGCTTAAAGAGCCACATACACTCAAATATCCAGTACTTCCCATCATGGGTTCAGTTTAACAAGAGTTAGATGCCCACAAGCAAACTTAGTTTAAAAATCCAAACATTTAAACGCTTGAGAACCATGAGAATATGTTGCACATAGTATTGTAGTGATTTCTTCCAAAAACCTTCCCCCATACTATCTGGAAGTCTAATATTACATTACACTTACTCTTAGCACAGAAGTTGTTGGAAACCGTACAAGTTGCTTAAGTATTCTTTTCCACAAATTAACAAATGAACCTTTAGAAATATGACAGCAGGAGCACGACTGTAACAGCAAAAGTGATTAAGAACCCTGCTGTGTTATTGCCACCAGCTTTTGATTGCATGCCACACAAAGTCAATATGTTTTAAATTTATCAGTAGAGCTTTTTTGATAGCTCTGGAGTTAGCATTCCCCTGAGAGGGTGACCTGCTCAATGGCTGTGTGTTACTTTAACATGTGTGAACCCAGATGATTATTAAAGCTCTTCATCATTCAGCCTCTGCCTGCACTTCCTAAAACTGTCATCTGAGCTGGCAGCCACAGGAAAAAGCAAGAGCAGAGTCCTAATGGAACAGGGAATGCCCATCAGCACAGGGCAGAAGGTCAAACGGAGCATTTCAAGGAAAGATTCGTTATTTCTAAACTAAGAACAGTAATTACTGCCACGGTGTGCAAAAGTATCCCCGACAGTGGATGAAAGTCACCCATGCCACAAACAGAGGTGGTGGTGCACTGCATTAGTTAAATGGCTTCTAACAACTCCAAGGGATTTTCCAATGGTGCCTCTTGCAGAATAGATGTTACAAATCAAAGGTGTTAACTGTCACACCTGCTCATAGATCAGCACCCCTGAAATTTTCAAATAACATTCAATACTAAAATGTTTCAAGTTCTAGCACTCAGTTCTTGTAGGATGCCATGGACTAAGAAACAGAACATCTTTCTGTGCTTCCCTGGAGGCTTTAGGCACTTCTTAAGTTTGAAGGAGCAGTGTTCCCAGTTCTCAATGTGAAACTGATGTTTAGAATGTCACATCAGACTGTGGGTTATAAATGAGCAGGGAAGGCTGAAATCTTTTTGCTGGAGGGGAAAGACTCTGACAAACAAAAGAGTTTCAAGAGAAACAACAATGTGTAAGAAGAAACATTGGTTTCCTTAGTTTTTTTTAATAACATTCTAATGAAAAATAAGAATTGCAAGTTGCCATCTTACCAGAACTTAAGTCCAAAAGAACAGAATTTTATATAGGTGGTAGCTATTGGGACTTGATCTATAAAAGAATACTGGGAAGACAAAACAAAGCAAAAAAAAAAAAAAGCAAGAAAAAATTGTGAATAAGCAACATAAATTACTC
Source organism: Cettia cetti (assembly GCA_013401135.1). Taxonomy (NCBI): domain Eukaryota; kingdom Metazoa; phylum Chordata; class Aves; order Passeriformes; family Sylviidae; genus Cettia; species Cettia cetti. The sequence goes on from VZUI01031584.1 coordinate 106,324, forward strand.
TGAGGAAACTACTAACAGAAATGCTGGGTAAAGAAAGCCAAGGGAAACACACAATTTCTGTACCAGAAATACTGGAAGTGAAGTAAAAGAACAATATTTAGAAAACACAGGAATTGTTTTAGAACTGCAAAATGCTAAGCAAATGTTAATATCTGAAGTGAGTATTTGGAGAGAAGTACAGAAATTATCTTTTTACATAGTGGCACTGACATATTTCATTGGTTTTCACAGAAATGGTCTGCCCTTTAATGTGTTTGATATTTCAGAGCAATTTTTTCCTCCTTGATACAAATTACTTTACATAGGTACCTCAATGATTTGGTTAAAACACCTTAAAAATACAAACTTTATAAACTATTAGTCTATGAACAGAGAAGACATGGATAAAGATAATTAATCTTTCAACTTGCTAAACCAATTTCTAAATCTATGCTATTCTTCTGGGAATAAAATAATTAAGAATTAGTCTCATTCTAGTATCATATTCTGTCTGGTTTCTCCTTAAGTAGGAAAAACACAGGATATTCTAGCTTTATGATTTTCAACATAAACCAGATTTTTTCTAAAAAATCCAAGGCCTAAAGTTGGAAATTCTCTGATAATGATACTCAACTTCCAATACTAATATTTCTCTTTAGAAAAATAAGGAGGTAATTCCTCGTGTAAGCAATCTTGGGGGACACTAAGCATCTCAAATTTCCTAACAGCAATAAACATATAAATTATCAAGATGTGATACTCATCCCTAATCTGAAAATCGATCTATACATGTATTCAATACATGAAATATTTCCTATTAATTGCAAAAGGAACCTACATGTACTATAGAATTCCAATAAAACTGCAGACACCCAGGAAGCAGGCAGAAACCAAAGGCTGAGCCAAAAGAGCAGGGAAGAACACTGTGGGCATTTCATGTTTGACACCAAAATTTTGGATAAAATGCTTATTTCTCTCCACATGCCAATTTCTCCTCCTGACTCCCTCAAGTTTCCATTGCGGAGACGGTACATTCTCACTTCTCCCCAAAATCAACAATGAGATCAGCATGTCAGGAATCCAAGGAAGTTCCTTTCTTTTCTCAGAATGCCCCATAAATATGAACTAACCAGTTCCCTGATGCAGAAGGAAAACTGAATTAAGTTCTATATTTGGCTGATTAGGCCAATGCTTAATCTTTCCATGCTCGAGGGACAACAGTGAAGGGAAGGTTTAGATCTAGGTAAATGTTTCCATAAGATGCTTTTTCCATATTTAATTAAAACATGTTAGAAGACTACTTTTTAAACCGAGTTTTACTATTTTTCCATTTGAAAAGAACACAGTCAGTTTTTTTCAACTTTCTAAGATCAATGGTAAAAATACCCTAAAGCACATGAATTCACACACTGTTCAGAAAAATGATCTCTTAAAGCAAAATGCAAATCCTTGTTTAGCAACCTTGATGATGAAAAATTACACCTGAGCAGCTACATTGCTAATGATGAAGCTCTTGAACAAGAGCACAGAACTCTGCTCTGCACAGCGCCACAGAACACAAACATTGCTGCAAACACTCAGATAATGCCCACAAGGCGGCAGCAGGACCGTGCAAACCACAACAGGGAAATATTTACAATCTCAACAAACTTTTTGTTTACTCAAATCCTGTTTTCTCTAAGATTGTAAAAATTTTTAGCATAAAAAATTCAGCTCCACGCTTAACAGGCTGGTGTTTACCTCTCGGTATCTTTCGTGCCCCTTCAGCAGAACTCCTGCATTCCTAGTGTTCTTTCCTACATAAGGAATTTTGACAATAGCTTTGAAAGCTCAGTGATCAGTGAAATGAGAAATCACAGTTGATGCACACCATTTCAAAACTCAGGACTTTGTTCCTACCTTTCAGTAATATCACTAACAGCCTCCAGGATATTAAAGTGTCTGTCACTCTATGCTGCTGTCCTTAGGGCTATGATTAGGCACATTGAGAATGACCCCAAACTTTCCAGCACCTCCAAGAAATTTAAAAATCCACTTTCATAAACCAAGTTTAGCTCAATCTTACAAAATTTACTCACGACTTCTTGAATTTAGGTCTCTAAAACTATGCACTGGTTTACCAACATTACTTATTACAATGTAGGAAAATAATTTAGAAACATATCTATGAAGACTAAAAAGGAAACAGAGGAAGGGTCAATTATGTCTACTTCGAGATCTTTTTAATTATGTAGCATGCACTCACTTTCCCTGAAGCTAAAGAATAATATTTTTTTAATGTTGATAAATAAGATTCATATTGATTTTCTTTTTACATGACCACTTTCTGCCAACAAAACAGCTTCTCCCTTCAGAAAGAAAGGGAGCAAGAGGATCACATTTCCGTGTTGGAAAAGACAACTCCGACCCCTCTGGCAGCCCGATCCCGTGATAAAGGGCAGGTAGCACTCGGCAGAAAATAAACATTGTTTGGTAGCAGGATTCTGCCATGAGGTGCGAGGAGTTGGGGCAGGAACTGTTAAGGCAGGGAGGTCGCACTAAACTAGCCCGCGCTGTCCGCAGCTCCTCATTGCCCCCGGGAGGCCTTGAAGAAGCGACAGGACACACACAGACACAGGGAAAACAGCTTACGGCAGCCACAACGAGAGATCCGTGATCCCACTCAGATCTGCCCTTCCAAAGTCCTCCGGAAGCTCCGGGGGACGTCGCGCGGTGAGCGGAGGGTCCCAGAAGGCGGACCCGAGCTCAGCTCGGCCCCCACAAAGCCAGGCGGCTGGAAGGGAAAGCGGCGGGGGGCGGGGAGGTTTCCCTATACACCCTCCTTTCCCTAAATTTTTCTCTTTCCCGCTGGATCTGCCCGAGGCCGCCCCTCACTCAGCCCGGAGCGGGGCGGGCGCGGTGACTCGGCCGGCCCCGGCCGGAAGCCGCCTCGGAGCGAAGAGCGCGCAGGGCGCCGGAGCGAGGCGGGCCGGCGGGGAGCCCTGTGATTGGACGGACGGGGACGGCGCGGGGTGTGATTGGTCGGATGGGGCCGGCGGGGAGCCCTGTGATTGGACGGACGGGGACGGCGCGCCCTGTGATTGGACGGACGGGGACTGCGCGGGGTGTGATTGGTCGGTTCGAAAGGCGGGCGCGGGAGCGGCGTGTGGCGGGCGGGCCGGGCCAGCTCCGGGTGGTCGGTCGCGGGTTCGGCGGGCCCGTGCTCGCTGTCCGAGGGCTTCGGACACTCTTCGGTCCGGACAGACAGCAACAGTGGCAGCCCTGGGCGGCACCCAGCGCCCCCTCTCTCTGCTCGCAGCAGGCCTCGGTCAGTAAGGGAGACTTCTAAGGGCGTGACATGACTTGGTCTCTCCAGCTTGAAAGAGACTGAGGGGGGAACTCGTCGCGGTGTACAGCTTTCTCGTGAGGGGAAGTGGAGGGGCAGGCAGTGATCTCTGACGGCTAGTGACAGGATGAAGCTGTGTCAGGGGAGTTTTTTCATCCAGTGGGGGTTTGGGCACTGGAACAGGCTCTCCAGGGCAGTGGTCACAGCACCAAGCCTGACAGAGCTCAAGAAGAGTTTGGACGACACATTAGGGCACCTGGTGGAATTCTTGTGTGTCCTGCACAGGGCTGGGAGTTGGACTCTGATCCTGGTGCATCCTTTCCAACTCATGATATCCTATGATTCAGTGTCTATGTAATTTATTGCATGTATTTTAACTTGCCACTGTCTAAATCTGTAGTAGTGCCACACTTAGGACTGACACCAATGTCAGCCAGTTGTGCCGAGGTGCTGCTCTGTACACCTTTGCAGTGAGCAAGGAGACTGCCTGTGCCTTGGTATTACCTTCTTTAACCTTTCAGCTTTCCAGGTGGTTCCATCATGGATGATACTGTGGCTGAATACATCCGAAGAACTGTGCTAAAAATCCCAAGGGATGAAATCAAGATGATGCTGCAGAAATGGGGCTTTCTCTCTGAGGCACAGCTGCAGACTCTAAATTTCCACCAGATGAAGGACAACATTTCTCAAGAAGTTGTTCAACTCTGTGAGGTAAATCATCTCCTTCAAAAAATGTCAGTGACATACAGGATGCATGGGAAGCATCATGAAAAAAACTTGAAACGTTAATGTTTGGCCACAACAAAGCCTCAAATATACTTTGTAGTCTGGAAAATGTAAAGCTGAGCTGATAACACCATTGATTTTGTCTGATCTGTAGGGGTGTAGAGCAGACCTATACTAAGTATACAAATATATGTTTTAAGCTCTAAGTTAGATGTGGTAGATTAAAGCTCAGTATGTTAAACTTTAAAAAATAGGAGTATTTCTAAATTGTAAAATAAAGGAATTGATAGAGATGTCTACTCATTACAAAGTTCTGATTTAAAGCTATTTAGTATGGGTAATGATAGCACTAGTTTATATCTTTTAGACTTTTAATGGTTTTGGGTTTTTTTAACTTTCCTTGGCCAGAATCACTTCTATTCAGCATGCTGTAAGCAAAAAAAAATATAATCTAACTCTGATTTTAGTGTACCAGGAATCTTTAATATCATAACCCCAATAGATGCAGTTATTACTGATACATCTTGAATTCTCTAGCTTTTGGTGTGATTCCCTTTGAATTTCAGACTCAAAAATTGCTTACGTAGAGTGTAGATCAAACTACAGGAAAGAAACTCTTTAAGTTATTCTCATAAGATAGCAAATGCCATATTTTAAAATAGCATTCTTTTCTGAAATACTTGTATCTGTAACAAATTGTGTCATGCAGTTTCTTTGAAATCTTTTCATGCTGTAGAGCATAAATAAGCAATAACCAATATGTTTAAACTCCTGACAGTGACATACTAGTCACTGTTACATTGTTACAAGTACCCATTAACTTTCTTTCTAATTACTTGTACGTCACACTGTAAGGATTATGTTCCTCTTGCTCTGCAGAGGAACATTTAAACCTTGCTGAAATAGTTTTTGTTATTGATTTCTCAATACCTGGGACCAGGTGTGGTATCTTTGAAGAGAGTGTACATGCTGTGGCCTTCAATGAAATGTCCAAACTACCAATACTGAGATTATTTTTCACTAGATAACCAGTGTGATTGGGCATTCTGGACCTGCAGTTCACCATGCACTCTTGTTCTTTCTAGGAGAATTCTGCAGACATAAAGCAAGCAGCAGTTCTAGACATAATTTGTAAGTAAAAAGTGAATTAAAATGACATTTATTTTTTCTGAGTAAGTTCATAATGCCCTTAATTACATAATGAGGTAATTGTGGGGTGCAGATGTGTTTTGGGTAAGCGCATCACATTTTAGATTAATCTTATTAGATGTGACCTCTTTTACAAAAAGCTCAAGATCAATAAAAGTATATAACTCCTAACTCCAATATCAATTCACAACTTGATTAGATAATAATTTAAATCTTTTCTAACAGACCACATGTCTTACATTGGGCAGTTTAGGTAAAATCCTTCCTTAAACATTGAACCCCAGGGATACCTTTTATTAGCTGCTCACCAAATTACAAAAGAACTTTACATCTATTTTAATAAAAAAAATTTTTGCTTTTATGATTGCTATGAATGGTAGTTTAAGGATGTTAATACATTATATTGCATTATCAGAAGTAATATTTTTAAAGTAACCTGTCTATAAAAGTGTTGTAAAATTCTTTGTTCCTTTAATTCCTGTTTGATAATATATTATGTTACTGAGCAATTCCTATTTTTTTAGACAACCACATCTACCAAAACAAAAGAATGTGGAGTGTTTACCAGATGAAAAAATCAGGTAAAATGTCTTTCCTTGCTGTAATCCCACCCACATTTCTCAGCAACTTAGTGCTGTGCTGCCTCATATCCTACATTTTAACCACAAATGTAGTCTCATCTGGATTTTTGCTGTAGAGAGCTTTTTAACATTTTACTGCAGCCTAGTATGGATTTTTCAATGGACATTAATGTTTTTAGAATACTTTCCATTAGCTTCTCAAGCAATTATTACACATTAGTAACTACTAATTAAATGTTAATCTTTTCTCTGAGCAATAATATGGGTCAGAATTAAAGTACAACTTTTTGTATAAGGTTATGCAATGTTAATTTTTTCTGCTTAATTTTGTTTCAGCAAAACTAAAAACAATTCTACTTCTTGTACACACAAATCTTATTTCTGGTTGGGTTTTTTTTTTCCTCATGTAACAGCAGAAGAATTGGAATATTTTGACATAAAAGATTTCAAAAAAAAGTTTAAAAGAAGACTTCGGTCAGCCTTGAAAAATGTAAGAACAAATCCATTCTAAATTTGCTTCATGGCTCTGGTGTCAATATGTTGTTTTCATAACTGTTCCTTACAGTTTGAGTCAAGAATTAAATGGAATTATTCTTTTTGTATAATAGGAACTGCATGTGAAATAGGAAAAATGTATTACATATCTGTTTTAGCAACTTCACGGTTCTGCTGGAAGGAAATAAAATGTACGTTTGTCTTCAAATGTGACTGGCTTCAAGAAAGTCAGCACGTTGGTGATTTTTTATCAAATCTTTGCCCAGTTTGCAGAAGCCTTTAGTTGCTTTAGTTCACCAGCTTCATATGGGCAAGGGAATAGAAAATGCCTCTGGTTGATCACCTGTGTCATCCACTCACAACAGGAGAGGGCAACAAATCCAAATCATGCTCATGGCAAATCAGCTGCAGTTCACATACACTCCTACAATAAAGTCTTGCAATATTTTGAGGGTTTTGTTGTTTTTTAAGTCAACCTTCTTGAGTCAAGGTAAAAAGAAGTAAACAAGGAGCAAATCAACAAGAATAGAAAAGGGAATGTTCAGACTTTGGATTGTGTATTCCTGAGTAGTGATAAATATTATATTCGAGTCTAAAATCACAAGTTGATTAAAAGTTTAGTTTCTCCAGAAATGGACATATTGGAATTATTGCCACTAGCCCTCCTTCTAAACAGACATCTTGGTGTTGTTTTCCCAAAAGAGAGATCAGTACTTTTGTAATAAGCTGTTTTCAACCTTCAGAAAAAATTGCATATTGACAGGAAGAAAAACAATATTAGAGTTTGAAAGGTGATTTTTCTTTTTATCCCAGTTTGTGAGGTTGTTGTTTTTCTGTGGAAATTTTATTTAAATACAATCTTTATGACACTTAGTGGGTTTTTTTCTTATTCAAGCACTGGTACTAAATTATGTTTGGGTCTTGTGAACAGAGATGTTAAGAGATAAGAAAATCTTTATGGCTACCTAAATGTGTTGGTAAATCAAAACTTTTCTTTTTCTATCAGGTTACCATCACCTTTAAAGAATATGAGGATAATGCAATCTGGATTAGAGTTGCCTGGGGAACACCATATAAAAAACCAAACCAGTACAAACCCAGCTATGTTGTGTACCATTCACAGACTCCCTATGTCTTTGTTTCTGCCTCAGTGCTGAAGAGCAACATGCCCCTGCTGTGTCAGGTACAGAAAAAAACTGCTCAGACTTTCCCACACTCATGTAGAGCTATAACTGGGTTAGCTTTTAAGAGGGTTGGTAAAGACCCTCAACATAATTTGCTAAACTATGTTTTTGTTGGGGTTTTTTTTCTCCTTAGCTCATGGTAAAGGTGGGACAAAACCCAAATCTTTGGATTGGTACTTTGGGAATATATTCATTTTATTGGGATTTTTTACTGCTCCTGATTTTAATTTCTTAACCAAGTCTTGGGCAGTATTCCATTAAATTGTCTCACAGAAGTTGAAGAATATTAGATCAACACTGTTAACTTCAAGAACTAAGCATATGAGCTCACCAGGGAATGCTGTTCATTTCTGTTAGCTTAGCTCAAATTTCTGTAGTAGTAATTCAAATATTTTATGATTCTGTTTATTTTTCAACTGATAAGGCTATGGGACTTAGCTTGTCAATACTGTGAATGCTTTTAAATATTGACCTGAGCTGTATAACAATCTCTGCAACATTTTTTTAGATATGAAAATCCCAGTTAAACAGCAGTTGCCTACCTTGAAACAAAAACATCACAATGTCTAGAGATGCTATGTTTTTTACATATTGCAAACACAGTGATGATTAAGACTGATGTTAAAACAATTTCAATTTTTATTTAAAGGCCCTGATTGTTGCTTCCAATTACCATGACATCCGTGAAATGGAGCTTCGAAGTCATTCTTTAAACTCCCTTAAAGATATTGTGTTTAAGAGATATAGCCAGGTGAGCCACTTCACAAGTAAATCCTAAGATAAGTCTTGCTTTTTGTTTCAGGCCTAGTTCTCACCCCCTAGCAAGGGGGAAAATTCACCTTTTCCAAGAGACCATCAAGTTAAAATAGTATTGAACTTCTGAGGTCGACAGCCTTTCATGAAGGTAACATTGCAATGGGGATGTAATTATTTAGTATCCCACATACTCTTTATTATTGTAATTCCAAATGGCTAAACTCAGACTGAAAACTATATTAACAATTCAGTCCTAAGCTTTTTTAGCATCCTTTCATTAGGCATCCTAGAGCCATGAATTAAAGGCTGTTGGAATGGGTGCTTAGTCTGTTCACCCATGTAAAACTTGTAAATAGGGAAATGTTCAAAATATCCTAAGATGGGCATTTTTTTTCAAAATTAGGTTGGCTTCCAGGCTTCTAGTAAAGGTCAAAATTTGGAAGATCATTCTTCCAGAATGAGAAATAAAAGGAAATATATTAAAGTTCTTTTCAGCCAAAGGTTCTAAAAGTATAACTGAACTAAAATCTTTTTTTCCTCTCTCTCCATTTAGAATTTCCAAACTTGCACTACAAAACCTCTGCAAGGAGGGAATGTAGAACTAGAAAATGGTATGTATATTTGAAATGTAAAGGCAGTGTAAATGTCATTCCTGCTGGCTTGTGAGATGAGATTGATAAAAGGAAATGTAAATGTGCTCTCTTCCCATTATGTTATCCATCCCTGGTGCCTAAATACTGGCTGGCACTGGGATAGGTCAATATTTCCCATGACTGGCATTGGACATGGAAACCAAATCCACTCAATGCCCAGCATCTCACATTAGCTTGTGTTTCTCTCTTGCTAAGAACTGAAAATATATAAATGGTAGAGACAACTACCTTATCCAAAAAACAAGAGTGCAATGAATTCATTAAAACCATTATTTATAAATTTTCATTGGAATAATCTGATCAGAAAACCAGTATTACAGCAGCTGACAACATTGTCTTTCTGTTTTCTTTTCCCTACTCTTTTCCCCTTCAGCAGATATAAGGATAATTCAAGAAAACAGAAGTGAGAAAGAAAGAATCCACAGACTGAACGAGGAAGTTTTTGGTAGTGGTCCCCAACCAAAACTGGAATTTGCACAATACAGGGTAGGAAAAGCAACCAATTTAATTTGGGGTTGGTTTTCTAATTTTAGTGTAGTGGTAGTAAGATTAAATTTCAAATTTAAGAAATATTGTGGGGTTTTTTTAAATTTTAGGGAGGACATTTTAAAATAAATGAGTTAAAAGTTCTCTATAAGAAACAGACTGAAATTTGGTCAGAGTTTTAGATGGTGTTTCAGCCTCTCACTCTTGTGAACTCAGCATTTGGACCTGTTTTTGTAATAAAAGTAGGTTTAGACTAGCAGTGTGTTGCAGCATGAGAAATTAGGGTAATTTTAGGTACATGCAAAGCTTAAGCTATGTATGACACCATAACTGACATCTCAGTGATAAACAGGTGTTATTGCATGAACAGATAAATTGAAAATTCTAATAAATACTTAATGTTCTACAGTATCACTGAACCAGCTGCCTCTTGCTTTTAGTAGAAAACTCTGCCACATGGTGGCACCCTCAGATTTTACTACAACATTCCTCCAGCTGGAATCATGTTATCATTACAAATTGGAAGCAGGCTTATTTAAATGTAATATGTAATAGCATATAAATAAAATATATTCACTGCTTATACTCACTGGTTAAATTTTGTGTTAATAGCTTGAGACGATGTTTAAAAGTGATCCTAAAATGGATGTTTTGGATAAAAAAGAACCATTCAGATGTTTGGTCAAGTTTTCTAGTCCACATCTTTTAGAATCACTGAAATCCTTGGCACCAGCAGGTAAGTGTTCCAACTCTGGAGGGAAATTCCAGATTTAAAATATTTTTGTCATCTTACATTCTGCTTGTATTTTGGATAAGGGAGCAACTTCATAGTTTGTTTAAAAAGAGAAACATAGTAGAATAAAAATGTTGCCACTTAAAAACTTATGTCTAAATAGCTTTCAGTTCTTAGAATTACTAGTTTGTACATGGATATTCAAGCTGTGGTTTTAGTTTTAGTGGTTCAATTTTGTGTTTCAGTTTTATTAACAGTTATGAAAGGTAAATAATGGTGGAGTATAGCTGAAATTATCTATCTCTCTTTCTCTCTCCCCAGGTATGGCTGATGCACCACTTTCACCACTCCTTACATGCATACCACATAAAGCTAGGAATTATTTTAAAATTAGAGAGAAAAAAGGTTTATTTCCAGGAAGTTTTGTAAGCCCTTAATTTAAAACTGATTCATAGAGAAATATGCAACTCGTTTATTACTGGTATTAATCTAAATCATCAAAAGCTTTTTAAAAATATCTTATTCTTTCTTAATACCTTAAACTTTTTTCCAAGCACTTCATGAATTATTTTCCCACAGTTGTCCTTAACAGAAGTTAGCCTTAACTAATAAAAAAGCTAGTTGCAAAGTTTAAACAGAGATGATGCTTACTTTAAATTTAAACGTGACTGCTCTTAACTGTATTTTGAATGGTATTTGTGAAGTTAATAAAGACACAATAATAGCTGTAGCTATTCAGTTTGCTCTCAGAGCTGTAGATGGCTACAATATTCCAGGTGGCCTTTCATATTTTGGACAGAACATCTGCCCTGTTTGGAACAGGGGAACAGTCCCATGCAAATGGTTGGGGCTCCCTGGCTGCAGCTCAGGTCTGTTTCTATCTAAGTAGATAAATTCTATTCTAAGAATATTTCAGGGCATGGGGGAAAATGAACTTTTGGACTATAGATGTCAGTAAGAAGCTTCCATCCAGCTTTAGGAGGTATTAATTCAGCTTCCAAAGTCTTTCTCACCAAGGGCAATGGCCAGTAACAAATACTTGAAAATCTGCCTGTTGCTATTGGTGTATTATGAAACTTTATGTTGGAAGAATACACTGAAAGAGGCAATATTTTCTTTTGAGGAATGTACACGTTTTAGAGTATCTCAATTAATATTTGATCCTTCTGACATCCTGCCCATTGCCACTGTGTTTCTTGGGGACAAAGATTATGGAATCAAGATGGCAACAGTCACTAATGCAAACAGCTTTGCACTGGAGTTCTTTAGAGTTGGTAAACATTTGTAACTATATAAATATTTCCTGCTTTGTTTTTTGAGATTAATTTGATCTGCAGATTTATTTAAAATGTACAAGTTTTTTGTTTTAATTCTGTTATCTGGATTATCTTGTGTCTATTTGGTGTATGTAGAATTCCAATATACTTTTTAATATTTCAGTGTGCAGAAGCAGCCGTATTTCCAGAGTTTGTATGGGCATGTTTTCTAAACTGTAATTAAATGTGTAAATTAAGTCTTTTCATAAAAGTTTGGCCTGACTTGAAAACATCACTTATACTGATTTTTGGGTGTAGTTTGGTCTTTAGCACCTCTATAATTCACACATGAAAACAGATTTGGAACTATGTGCTAGTGGTATGGATTTAAGGAATTCCACCTGTGTGATTTAGATGTTGATTTGACAAAATACTTAACAGAATGTTAGGATTCTGGAAGAATTCCAGGTTTGGTGTGATAGGCATTAAGAGCTGGCTCTTAACCTGTCTCACCATACTTCCTGGATTCAGATGCATTAAGATTCCAGCATATATTTCACTCTGTGCAACTTGTTCTTCATAATGCTTTCCCCCAAAATAACCTAAATGCCTGAGATGGCAGTGATTTACCATAAAGGTAAAGTTCCCAAGTGCTTTGGAACACTGTGAGTACCTGGCCTACTGCCTCTTGTTTCTGGGAAAGGCAGTCTCCATCCCCCTTTTAACATCCCCTTTTTGGTATCTCTGATTTTCAGAGATGTTTTATTTCTGACTTCCTGTAAGCAGAGATATTCCAGGAACTACACAGCATTTCCAGGCAAGGAGGTGTGTATTTATTAATTTGTCAGGAAAAGTCTGCAGCTCTGGGCTTCCTTCTTACTGAGGGGGTAAGAAGAAGGCAAAGGGGGAATGTGGAGATCAGCCTTCCCTTTTCCATTTCAGGTGGTCTCTTCCAGCAAGCTAAAAGTTTGGGGCTGGACTAGATGATGTTCAAAGGTCCCTTTCAACCCCAGCTATTCTGTGCTTACCCCAAGCAGCAGAACGCCTGCAGCTGAGGGCACAGGGGCTGCAGGAGAACACATCCTGGGGCTGCACCTGTGCCATAACTCTTACTCAATAAATGGTGTTCATCTTTTCCCTTAAATTGACCAGCTCTAGGGGAAAATGCTCTGTGTTGTGTTGGTGACTCCACTACCAGGAAATCATAGAATATTCTGAGTTGGAAAGGGACCCACAGGGCTCGTCGAGTCCAGCTCCTGGCCCTGCACAGGACACCCCAACAATCCCATCCTGTGACTTAGGAGTGGTTTCCAGATGCTCCTGGAGCTTTGTCACGCTTCTGCTGCGGCCACTTCCTGGGGAAGTCTGTTCTAACGCCCGACTACATTCTGGATGAAGAACCTTTTCCTAACATCCAACCTCACCCTCCCGCCAGAACTCAGGCCATTCCCTCGCGTCCTGTCAGCGATCGGCAGAGCAATCACTGCCTGCGTCTCCACTTCCCGGAGCCACACCACAACCGCAGCCCCTCGGCCGTGCGGCGGAGCCGCCTGAGCGCTGTGCGCGGGCGGGGCCCCGTGGCCAGGCTGGCGCTCCCGTTTCCCCGCGTGTCCCGGTGCTGCCGGTGCGCGGTGTGCGCGCTTTGTGCCGCGGGAGCGCGCACGGGCCCGCGCTCGGCCGCACCTCTCGCAGCAGCCGCCGCGGGGCGCTGGCGGGCGGGGGCGGGGCCGCGCCACGTGCCTCATGAATATTCAGCGACAGCGCCGCCGATTGGCCGCCGCTCCCGGAAGCGGAGCGGGGGCCGAGCAGCTGACAGCAACATGGCGGCGGCGGCCGGGCGGCGTGGTGGGGGCTTGGGGCGGCCCCCCGCGCCCGTGAGGGACGGGCCGCCCGCCGGGGAGCTGGTGCGGCCCTCGGTGACAGAGCTGTCCCAAGTGCGGACCAACATCCTGTGCACCGTGCCTGGCTGCGGGAAGGTGCTGCCCAACAGCCCGGCCCTCAACATGCACCTCAGCAAGGCGCACCCGCTGCAGGTACCGCCGTGAGGCCGGGCCGGCCCCGCCGCCCCCTCCCGCTCGGTCCCTCACCGTGGTTGCGGGGCTCTGTCGTGGCGCAGCGCCGCGTTCCGCCCCGGGGCCTGCGGCCGGCTCGGGTCCGGGTCCGGGGGGCGGCTGCGGTGTTGGCTGTGCTGGGGTTTGGTTCGTAGTGAGATTGAGGGGGGGGGGCATGGTTCCCCACCTGGAGAAGAATTGGGATTCTTCCGAGAGATTCCGGGAGAACTGGGGTTGTTCAGACTGGAAAAGAGGGTGTTTCGGGGTGACCTAATTGAGGCCTTCTGGTACCTGAAGGGAACTCACAGGAAGGATGGGGACGAAAGCCTGGAGAGACAGGACAAGGGGGAGTGTGTTCAAATGGAAAGAGAGTAGGTTTAGGGGAGCTACTGGGAAGAAGTTCTTTAGTGTGAGGGTGGGGAGGCCCTGGAACAGGCTGCCCAGAGAAGCTGTGGCTGCCTCATCCCTGGAAGTGTCGCAGGCCAGGTTGGACAGGGCTTGGAGCAACCTGGGATAGTGGAAGGTGTCCCTGCCTGTGGCAGAGACGTGGAAGAAGATGGTGTTCAAGGTCCCTTTCCAACCCAAACCATTCTGTGATTCCAGATGGGAATAATGAAGTGTTTCTCTTGTCTGTTGTTTAAATTTCCCCTCGTGAGAGGTCCGTGCAGGTCCATGTATAAATACACAAGGCTGTGTGTGGACGGGCTGACCGGTTGTGTTGAGGATTCCTCTGAAATTACTTACAGAAAATAACCAATTTTGCACATTTTTGTAAACATTCCACAGGCAGTTAAGAGTTCTTTGGGACTCAGCTTCTGTTGTTTTACTTGCTTATCACCAATCTTTCTGCAGTAAGACTTTAAAGCCCCACTTGTGAGGTGCTGTGCAAACATGCAGCATTTCCTAACCTTATCAGCTGGCAAACTATCTCCATCCCAGCGCCGAGGGCTGTTATGCTGGGGTTTTGTTTGTTGTTTTTTTTTTTAATGTCTGAGCTAAAAAAACCAGCAAAACAGATGGATGCCATTTTGGAAACAAGCCCTCATTTCCATAATACTCCTGAGCTAAGCATGTGCTGGGGAGGAGGAGAACCACAGTTCAGCAGTCACACATTGAGAGTGTGCCTTTTGGAAAGATATCCTTGCTTTTCATAATGCCAAGTGTGCAAGGACAAATTGTATTCCTGGAAAACTTCAAGTGCAGCATTCATAGCTGTATTCTGAAAGTGTAGCCTCAGTGGGTGAACAATAAACATCCCTGTTTTGTGAAATGGCTCCAGAGTCAAGTGTGGGTCACACGTGCTCGTTGGTGAGGAGCAAAAGGAAACAGTGTCAAGTGTACTTGCTGTCTCCTGCTTCTGGGATGTTTTAGTTTCGTTTCCTACAGGTACTAACAACTTTACTGTGTGTTATGTCTTAGATCTCGTATGTTCATGTGGGGGGAGGTACAGCAGAAGTTCAAAGTGTTGTTTCAGGTCAGCAGAGTCATTTTTGTGAGCTGATGCTCTGAGCGTGCACTGCAGCCGGTGGGTTACATAACTCAGGGTAGGATGGGTGAGGAAACGCTGCTTTCTCACCCAGCTTGCTGTTGGCCATGAGCTTTGTGGAATTAGCATCTCCATACACCTAATTAGTGACTCTTGTGATAGCTTGGAATGAATACTGAAACGTGGAGGGATGCAGATTTTCTGAAACTTCATGACTTGTTTCAAGGACATTGTAATTGAAACTAAAATGTTGTTGAGGCTTAAGGGAGGCTAAATATTTTAATGTTGGTATTCCCTTTTAAGAGGTAGCAGATTCCCCAGATAAAATGAATTTAGTAGATTGCATTTATTAGTGAAATATTAAATTAGTGAAGAGGCAACATGGCAAATGAGATGGTAAGAAGCTATTGGGGAAGGAGAGAACATACTTCTGAATAGACAGAAGGATGACTTAGTTAATTTTCATTAATAAAAGTAGCACCTGTAGGATGTTTTGATACCAAAACCCATGAGGGATGGCAGTTTGCAGGGACATTTACATAGGAAAGCAAGATTACCCTGTAAAAACAGAGTCAAGTGCAGCAGTACCAGGCTTTAATCTTGTGAAGTGATAACAAACAGTTTGGTCAGCACTGGTTTTTAACAGAAATAACCTGAGGTGGGAAACACTTGGAACACAATTTGGTCATACACAAATGAACATTTAGGGTAAAGCTGCTGTGAGAAGGACAATCCTAAAATATGGCAGAGGAATATTCTGTGTCAGTACTGTAGGGTAAGAATTTGATTCAAATAAGTTAAAATAAACCCAGAAGATGTGTAGAAAATAACTGCTAAGGATGATGAATGGCAAGTGTTTCTGACAAAGAAAAATTAGAAGAATTTGGCTTGTTTGGCCTAACAAAAGAAGATATAAAGTGTTGATATATAAATTTTATTTTCTGGGTCCTTGACAGCGAATAAACCAAGAAAAAAAAAAGAGAGACCAGTGGATATAGAGAGACACTTTAATATATTAGACTTGAAATTTTTATTTTCACTTTTTGATCTTTTGTCTATATTATTTTATGGGAAGAAGGGAAACTCTATACTATACTATACTTCTGTATAGTTTAAAATGAAGCTAGAAGGGCTCATGTAAAAGAGAGGATTCTGTGGATTTCTGTGATAACACGGAGGCTGTAGCCAGTGTGAACTGGAAAGGGTAGCATCCCCTTGGGGTAAGTTACTCACATACTGCACCACCACAATAGTTATCATAAGAATAAATGCACTTCTCTCCATGTCCTATTTAGTAAAGAAATGGCTGAGCTTCTGCTGCAAAAGCCCTCATGTTTTAAATAGTTGCCTACGGTCTACTGCAGCATCATTTGAAATTAATCCTTTGGAGTGAGCCTTTCTGGGGCAGGAAAGCAGAGATCTGGTCTGTAGACCTTGCTACAGACCAGGTCTAAGTTCACCTTGACCAGGTCTGTAGCAAGGACTTCTAATTCCCATTTTCTGAGTTGTTGTCACAAGCCATGTCAGCATTCCTACAGTGCAAGGATCTACACTGGGAGAAGTTCATTGGAACAACATTGAACAATAGTTTTGGATGTTGTAGAAACATGGGACATAAAATCAGATAGGTAAGGAAGGGAGCTGTGAGAATATCTGAAACAGGACTGGCCAGGTGGTCTTTGAGAAGATGCAGGATTAACCATTTAGAGCCACGAGGACTTGGATAGGACAAAACACAATTACTGTCCATATATGATATCTTACATGTGTAGAGCATCTCTCAACTTGCCACAACTCATGTTTTATGGTCTCTGCCATTAAAGGCTATGTTCCAGATGTTAAAAAGGCATCTTACTGGTGTCTATAAAGCTTTTAAATATTTGGTATTATTCTATACCTTAGTATTTCAGTAGTTTTAAATAACCTGACTGTAGTTTACCTGTTAAGTGGCTGAACATGTTTCCCATATTGCCCTGTCAGTTGTTGGGATGTTGTGTTAAATATAACACACTTAATAACATTTTATTTAGGAATAAATAACTCTAATTGCCAGTTACTCAGCATATTGGTATCATTTGCAGTGGGAAAGTATAAAATCAGAGCTAAAAAGTGGAATTAGGGCTGGAACAACCAGATTTCTTTGTGTCATGTTCCTGTTTGGGGCAGTGGCTCTAGGAGGTACAACAATAGCCACAGTGATGATTCAGCAGAGATAGGACAGGCCTGTTTATGAACGGGCTGTCCACAAAACTTCTCTACATAAAGGTGCTTAGAAGGTTAAAATGTTACACGAAAACTCCCTTTTTAGAGAATTATTCCAGGTTTTCTTGATATGGCAGCTGGTCATTTTGGTCAAGAGGCTCTAAATGTTGCTTGTTTGAGTCTGGTATGTCATTAATAAAAACAAACTTTTGGCAATGTCAGCAAGTAGCTGTACTGAGTGTGTGAAAATATACTGAAATATTGCTTGAAGGGATAACATTTTACACAAAGTATCTTAGCTTAAGAGGTGATTTGAGGGAAAACAAAATCCTTGAAATACCCCCATCCTCAGCTTCTTGAGGAGTAAATGAGAGGACTTCAAAAGCAAGGCATGAGTGCTGAGGACAGCATTGTTGGGTTGTGAGTAACTGCAGGTGGGTAAGAAGTGGGGGTGTGAGCAGTGAAGCCCTTTGGGCCCTGGCAGCTGAGGTACATACTTTGTTTGCTTCACACTGGGAGGACTGTTGTGCTTTGTGGATTCTCTGTGTTTGGTGTAACCTGTGTAAACATGACCAGCTGGAGATCTGCCCAAAGAGGTAGCTAGGGAGTGACTGGTGTGAAATCAACCTTCCACTACTGACTGTGCTCACTGTCCTCACACTAAGGAAAATGGGGTGCAGAGTTCAAACAGGGCTTGGTCCCACTTCTTCCCTGAAAAATCATCTTGGGGATGCCATCATGGACAACAGTAAATGGCTCTGGGGACTCTGGCCTCTGATTCAGTCTCAGGATGGAAGGAGACTCACAGCTACTCTGAGCATCAGATTTTAGATAGTTCACTTCTGATTTTTTGCTTAGACACAGATGCCTGATGCTTCCACTGAGACCCTTTCAGATAGGGTATGTCTAGAGGTATATGTCTTGTCTGGTTTCCATGCCTGTGTCCTCAGTAGGAAGGGATTCTATATGGTTGAACAATCTGGACAATCCCACTAGTATGTTCTTCTCAAATACACTTCTGAGGTCCTCTTTGACTGAGTTGTGTGGCTTTCTTCTATGTACATGTGATCTCAGTGAGAGCTCACGTGGAAAGTCTGAATAGATTGGTCACTTAGTGTTTGGAGGGTCAGAATTAGCATACCAGTCGTTTCATAGACTTAAGTAAGATTTGGTTTATGATGTAAATTAAGTTGCAGAGCATACTTTTCATTTTTCATTTCATTACAAGTAAACTCTAAATAGTGCTAACAGGATTCCAGCATCAAGGAAGTGTGATTCAGTGACTAATCTTAATGGAGCTTCACATACTGTGCTACTAACAATTAAAACCACATTGAATCAGCAGTCTAGGGTAGTGTCTGTATGGAAAATTTTTTTGGCTCAAATAACAGGAAACATGGGACAGGGAAGTGTCCTGGTAAAGGTAAATAGTACAGTAACACTACTCCATAAAGCTTGTTGTAATTGCACCTGGTAATTTTGATGGGATGTTTGCAAAGTGGCATCCACACAGGGCAAAAACTCCATTTGAACTTTCAAATCACATAGGAAAGTACCTCCAACTCATTGAGATGTGTAAACTCAGTGAGCCATAGTTGATGTGCATTCTGAATATTGTCTTGAATATGCAAACCTGTAGAATTGTCAACTTTTCAAATGGTTCTTTTTCAGGATGGAAAACTTAATGCACCAATAAGGAAGGGTTTGAAAACTTCACAGAAATTCTACTGCTGTCCTATTGAAGGCTGCCCTAGAGGACCAAACAGACCATTTTCCCAATTTTCTCTTGTAAAACAGGTATTCCTGTTTCCTGAAGTATTTTCACACTGATTTAGTCCTGTCTCTACTCCAGAGAGTGTGCACTTTTGCATACAGATGTGAGCATTACCTCTCAGCACACAGGCAGAAGTTAGAGAACTGTATGCAGCAACTCCAAATGTGCATGTGATTCATGAACTTGCATGTTTGCATGTTGATGTTAGAGGACTTGAACCTTTTGATCAGACAGATGCCAGTATGTTCTTCTAAATTAGTTCAGAGCCCCTCTCCACAAATTAAATGGAGAAGATTAAAGAAGTGGAAAAAATCGTGGTAGCAACTAATGCAGGTTTAAACTGTGGCTGTTGCTTTTAACTGCTTTTTCAAGTGCTCGAGGATTAAGACCTTTGCTTTAATATCAAAATGCATTTGTTTACTAGTTAACCTGTGTAAGAAAACATGTAAGACTTGTTTCTGCATTAGCAAGCAAAAAGAGCACTGTGCTGCAGTTGGGTACTTGCTGAGCTGGGGACCCTGTAGGAGCTGAGTGGTTGGCACTTGGTGCCATTAATGGAAAGGAAAATTTCTGGTGTTTGCTCTGGTGTTGACCTGTATGAGTTTATTTGCTTGGTTGTAGATCTTCAGGAGTGTGCACATGTTGCAGCATAGACTTACTGTGCTCTTTTGGCAAGGTTGATCTATAGATTTATTCATGTCCCCAGGAAACCTTCAAAGGCATTAGAATAGATAAATGTTTATCTGTGTTTTTAAGATGCATGTAGCATTAGCAGATTTGCAAACTTCAGATTCTTTCTATTGACTCCTTTAAACTTATTCGTAGTAACACTTTAAAAAAATAATTAATGCTACACTTCAGTGCTACTTAGCAACTAAAAAAATTGCAGATATTTTCTCCCCTAACCATGATTTTCTTTTTTTTAATCTTCACTGAAAGCTAATGTTTACTTTCCCTTGTGTATTCTAGCACTTTATGAAAATGCATGCTGAAAAGAAGCACAAATGTGATAAATGTAGTAACTCCTATGGCACAGAATGGTATTTGAAACGGCATATAGAGGTCTGTGGCAAGACTTTCCAGTGTACTTGTGGGTGCCCTTATGCCAGCAGAACGGCATTACTGTCTCACATTTACAGAACTGGCCATGAAATTCCTGCAGAACACAGGTAAAAGTGAAGTAATGCTACGTTTATCACCAAGTCCTGTGTGTCGTGTGCTGCCTTTTTGTCTCCTTTTTGTTGATTGAATAGGAAATAGGATCGTATTGTTTTAGCTGCAAAGCAGTTTGCAGTTTCTTTGTTGCTTTTAGGAGTTTCTGTTTTGTTGAAGGCAGTGGTGAGCATCTAATCAGTAAGATCTGGTTTCCCTACATAGAAAACAAAAGTACTGATGACACTGCAGTGCTTTGCATAAATGGTGGTGGTTCTTGTTGCATCTGCTTTTACAGTTCTGTGAGAGTAGAGACGATTTGGAAATGTTTATAGCTGGTAACTGAGGTGTGGAATGCAGTTCACATTATTTTCGTGTACAGTCTAGTCATTGTTGCAATTGTTGGTGGATGTGTTTTTTACCACCTATCTCTACATGTTTAGATTTATAGTTTTGATACATACATATATTTCATAAAGGGCAGTCTACTTTTTGAGGCCTAGCCTGTCTATCTTTGGGGCTCAGCTGCAGCAAAATTTAAGTTTTGTGTGAAGAATTGCTAAATTTGATCTTCCATTTCCATGAGAGACCGTTACCTGTACACATATTTTAAGAGCTCTGCCCTTCAATGCTCATCTGAGTCACTGTCAAAATAATGCATTAAAAGTCTTCAAATCAGAGTGCTTATATACAAGGGGGAAGAAACCATCTAAACTCACACATCCATTTGAAAATAGGTCTCCATAAGGGGTAATGTTTATTCTTTTTTAAAATGAGAGAGCAAGGAGTGACATTTAACAAAATTGAACTTCACTGAGTCCTTTTATGTTTTAATCTGGATTAATTGTCTTCTCTTATCCAACCTTATCTGTGACTTCAGTTTGTATTTTCAGTGCAGTGACTCAAAAAAATGGAAGGCAGATGTTCTGTGTTTGAAAGAAGTACAAATTGTTGATCTCATGTTCACAGGGATCCTCCCAGTAAGAAAAGGAAAATGGAAACCTCCGTACATAATCAGCAGTTGGCAGAGAAAGCAAATGAAGCGTTCAGCAATACACACAGTACTGGTCCTGGCACTCAGGAATTGGAGTCCTCTGAAGTGAAAGTAGCAGCCTCTCTTGAAGGCTCCTGCAGTTCTAACTTCACAAACCAAATGCAGCCAAAATGTGCACCAAAGATGCTTTTACCCAAGCCCAAGGTGGCTTTGGTTAAACTTCCAGTGATGCAGGTTGCTCACTTGCCTGTGTACGTATCTGCTACAGACTCTTCTGTCAAACCTGCTGTAGTGGCTGTGGATAATCAAGGCTCAGTTGTAAGTACTGTTCATTTATTGCCTCAATCTATAGGAATTCTGATTCCAGCCCTGGAGGCAGAAACACTTGTATTTAAAGACAGCATGCCTGTTTCAAAAGTGACGACTTCTGGTGATCGTGAACCAGTAAGTACTGGTGTACAAGTTGAATTGGACAAGGTTACATCAAATAACACAGGACAAGAGCTGGGGAATGTTTGTCACAAGAGCAAAATTTCTTCGATAAATATCCAGACTGATTTATCTTACATCTCACAGAGCTTTGTGCCAGCTGCAGCCTGGACTCCCAATTCTTCTGTGTCCTCTTGTTCTCAGACAGATCTGTCTTTCAGTTCCCAGGTTTCTTTACCCATCAGTGTACAGACACAGACACTGCTGCCTGCTTCCAAGCTGACTTCATCCATAGCTGCTCAGACTGATGCTTTCAGTCAGGGCTGTTTTCCAACGTGTGGCATTTCCAGAGAGACTCAAACCAGTAGGACACAGGAGTGTATTGATGGAAGAGTGCAGATGGACCAGGCTGTAATGTGCAGTGACATTTTTGACAATGTTCCTTCATCGTATAATGTTTCTACTCACATTGAACTTCCAGAAAACAATTTAATGCCTGCAACAATAGATCAAACCTTGCTGCAAAGAAGTAGTTGCAAGAGCCTGACTCAGGATACAGTTAAGTCTGAATCCCTTATCAGCTTCAATGCACAGACTAATATACTTCCATCTCAAAATACAACAGATAATCAAACCCAGACAATGGACCTGCTAAGCGATCTGGAAAACATCTTTTCAGGAAACATGTCTGGCCAGACATTGGATAATCGTGGCCTTTTGTCTGAGACAAGTTCTAGTGCTGACACACATCTTCCATCTGGTCCATCACAGAGCACAGGGATAGACTTCGACATTGAAGAGTTCTTTTCAGCATCCAACATCCAAACTCAGACCGAGGAGAGTGAGCTTGGTACCCTGAACTCTGAGCCAGTTTTGGAGTCACTGGACATTGAAACTCAGACTGATTTCTTATTCTCAGATAGTGCCACTCAATCATATAACTGCCGAGGCAATTCTAACTTCTTAGGTTTGGAGATGTTTGATACACAGACACAGACAGACTTGAATTTCTTTTTGGACAGTACTACCCATCTGCCTTTAGGAAGTATTCTGAAACAGTCCAGTTTCTCGATGAGCACTGACTCATCTGATACAGAAACCCAGACAGAAGTCTATATGGCTACTAAAAATACACCTACTCAGAATATTGAAAGCAAAGTCCAGCTCAGTAGTGCTGAGACACAGACTATGGATAGCTGCTTTGAGAATCTGGGGAGTTTATTCCTTACCAGCAATGAAACACAGACAGCAATGGATGACTTCCTTCTGGCTGACTTAGCCTGGAATACAATGGAGTCCCAGTTCAGTTCAGTAGAAACACAGACCTGTGAAGAGCTGTGCTCCTTGTTCCAGAGCTCTGACAAGCCCAGCCACTGAGTGCTACATAATATGACTTTCCTGTGGTTTGAATTTAACTTATTGGGGTGGGAGAGATGGCTTTACCAAGTGATCCATTTAGCATTATTGAATGTACTTGTCATGAGCAGTTGACCTAAGAGACTTTTCATTCTGAAGGTACTCTATTGAATATGTAACTTTACATAAACTATGTGTGTATAAATAGAGGGGAAAGGGGGGGCTGTAACATGTTAATGTACATTTGAACCTTAAAAAAATATGTGGTGCCTATGTTTTTTCCTCAAACTTCTTTATGAAGCTGTTACTGCTTTCATCTAAGTGGAAGAACTTCTAAAGTTGTTCTCTCTATCTCTCTCTCTATTCCTGGCTTACATGCAGGGTTCCAATGTGCTGGACCAAAACCCTGACCTGTTCAATTGAGGTGCTTCCCTGAACTTACGGGGGAGGATTCTATTAGTGTAAGCTACTTCTGTTTACTTTTTTTAGTAGCTTGTATTTTAAATCCGGCATGAACATAATCAGCTGTATTGTCTTCTTTTACTTTATGCCTTCACAGCTCTTTCTCCTGCATAAGCTGCCATTTTCCAAACACCTGTCCAACACACTAGACACATAGAGATTCTTGAATTGTTGAAAAATATTTATTATTTAAAATGTGTGTAGAAAGCAGTATTTTTTTTTTTTCCCTGAGTGGCACTGATGCTCTTTGAAGGGTAGGAAAAGAACTTGGAATTCGTAATTGTAGGGAAAATTAGTATGTCATCCTTATAGCTAGTGTAATAAATGGGACTAACATTTTAGAGTCTTCAGAAGGGGTTTGCTTAAATTATTTCTGTCTGTAGGATGCAAATGTTACAATGTGTGTGCCTCAGAGACTGGAATCATTTGGTTTTGCTGAAATTCTCCTAGCTTTATTGACATACAAGTTGAAACATGTTACAGTGGTTTACTACTTTAAGAGTAATCTCTAAAAATGGGCAATTAAATTCCTTAAAACACTCACGTTGACTCCTGTTTTTGGACTTCCTGCTTCCAAAAACAATTGGAATCCATGCAGCAGAGCTGGGAGGTCAGCTCACAGAAGCCCTTCCAGAACAGTTCTGTCTTGCTTTGGCACATTGATCTGCAGCCCTCAGTTCCTGCAGCTTTCATGGTTTCCCTGAGTATAGTCAGATTCTTTTAAACTGATTTTTCACAGAAGAAGCATGTGACCTCTTGGAACCTTTTTTTTTTAATGTTTAGGTTGTTCCTCATGCCACAGTTTGTGATATTTTTCATTTACGTTAAGCCAGTTGTGAATGTATGTTGGAATTTGGCCTTAAGTAATTTTTATCTCTTACTCTAGTATCTGTGAAATGTAGGCCTCTGGTTTTATACTGGACAGGTTTTAGTTTCTGTAACCTTAAAGGAAAAGAGAAAACTCTTTGTGTCAAATTTCTGGGCCTGTAACAGACTTTACTCCTCCGTTGTTAGAGGAGGGGTATTGGCTGCATATTTACTGTGCAGCCCAGCAGCAAATGTATGTCCAAGCCTTAGGATTTGAGGACTCCCTGTGCTTTGTGCTGCATATTCTCAATTCAAAGATGTGGGAGTTAAGTTACTCATCCATTGCAGCCAGCTTGTTTTCGTTGCAGATGAGCAATACCTTTCTTTTTTCCTTTTTTTCTTTATCTTTTCTTAATACTCTTTATATTGCTGTGTTGAGTGTCTTTACCTTTACTGAAATAATCTGTTTAGATTAACTCACATTTTCTTTCTGAAACTCCATCTATGTTGCCTGTTCGATTTTTCAACTTTTCTAGTTATGATTTCAGACACTTCCAGTCTGGCTGAAGAAACTGCAGAACGGAATCTTGCAGTTCCTCAGGAGAAAGTAACTCTACTGTGGGGAATGCCCTCAGCTTTCACAA
Source organism: Cettia cetti (assembly GCA_013401135.1). Lineage (NCBI taxonomy): Eukaryota > Metazoa > Chordata > Aves > Passeriformes > Sylviidae > Cettia > Cettia cetti. The sequence goes on from VZUI01031584.1 coordinate 131,004, forward strand.
TATCTGTAGAGTTCTCATCTGAAGGGTGGGATGTATTTAAAAAAGGAAGGCCTCACTTGTAATTTTGTTTCTTGTAAAATGACTGACTCATATTTACCTGCCTACTTTGAAATTGAGAGATAAGATAAAGAACAAAGTTAGGTTAATTTGTTCTAGTGCAATATCTTTGTAGTAATGTTGCAACTTCACATTTTAAAGTGTTTTTCCTTTTCCTTTCTTCCCCTGACTGGAATACCAGAGAACACTTCTTCATACACTAATTTCTGTGTTTCCTTTGTGCAAGTTATCTGTACTGACATGCAAGTTATCTGTACTGACAGTTACTATAAACCTGGTTTGGAAAAAGTGTATTTTCCACAGCTGTAGAAGCTGTTCATTACCTCTGAATTTAGAAAGTCAGTCTTTACTCTGCAAGAGAGGGAATCTTGGGTGCTGAGGAGCAGAATTACTGAAGGGTTTGAATTGTAGCCATCTGAGAGATCAGCGAGGTTTTAAGTACTTTGAAACTAATTTACAAATTAGAGTGATAATTGCCATGTTGTTGTGTAAGCCAAAGCTCTTAGCATCAGGGACTGTCAGGAAAACCCAAAAGTTTGCGTGGACAAAGTCTTCTCATTACCCAGTTTTTGTACTTTGCAATTAAATGTGTTTCTGAGCTTTGTGTGTTTTATTAGAACATGATAATCACAATCCTTTCACTCATTCTATTGGTTTAAAACTATTTGGACTTTAATTAGGTGAACACAGTACTACAACATGAAGTAATTTATTGAAAGTGCAGTATTAAGAAATTTTTAAATGTGTGCACTGCCTTAGGAAAGACAAAATTAGCTTCTGACCAAAATTAACTTCTTTCTTCACTAATTTAGTTCTCCATAAATTATTCATAGAAGTGAGATCCAGGTTTGGATCATGTATGTCTGGCATATGTCACTCAGTCTGGATTTATTAAGTATTTTTGTGAAAATTTGGAGACTGCAGCCAGACTTCATAGTCTGGTGAATCCCACACAAAACTTCATGAAACCCGATCTGAAACACTATTGCTGAATATTACAAGTTCTTCACATTTAAACAAATTCTTGAAAAAGGCTGATATTCTATTTTTGCCTTTGATATAAAATAAACTTCATACACAACTATTTCTGGATAGAACTAAAATGATACTTATCTCCCTTTTTCTGCAGTTTGTCTCTGATTTGGTTTTCAAGGCACTGTATTGTAAGTATTGGTCAGCAGTGACTTACTGTCTTACTCTTTTTTGTATCCCTTATTGCCATTTGAGCTGCTATACAGAAAGTAACATCAGATTCTCTGTAGCCTCTTAGCACAGTTTTTATCTGAAAGTGATACTAATGTTATGTGTACTTACCCTTTGTGTTTCCTGCTTAATTCTGTTAAGCTGTGATTGCTGGATCTTGATCTGGATGCCTGTGTATCACTATTATAAAATTGAATAAGTACTTTTGTAGTTTCATTTGTGCTTTTCTTTAATATATAAGGAGTTGAACAAAGGAAACAGCAGATTTGGGGCTTGCATTCTGTGAGAATATAAGCACAAATAAGCTGAAAAATGAAAGGTCTGTCTTGTTGCCTTCCATATTTGCTTGTCAAAATGCTGAAAGTTTGTCTGATACTAGATGTTTCTTCTTCTTATGGCTTTATTTGTGTCTATTTCTGCTAATACACCTGTAAATACTTTCTGCTGTGGGCAGGGAAGGAATCCCCCCCAAAAACTTTGTGTTGGCCTAGAAAATTTGGTAATTTTAAGTCAGTTTGCTAATGCTACATATTCTTAGTTATGCGAAGATGCTTGTGTCTAGAAAATTCTCACTTCCAAAGGATATGAAAGCATTTTAAAAATGTATATATACTTGCAGCTGTAAATTAAACAGCTGCAAAAGAAACCTTGTGAAACCTCGTTTCGTTTTGAACAACTTGGTCAGTGTCTGTAACTCAATGTATGTAGCTAACTCCTTACAAATTTTTATTTCAAGGCACAATACACAGTTTGATTTTTTTTTTCCCTGTTGGAAACAAGAGGCTGAATTTCCCTGTTAGTCATATGGACCCCAGTTGTGTAGGGGCAACAGAACAAAGAACGATGGCTGCCTTCCACTGTTCTAAATCCTTATGCTGCTAAGATGTGAATTGATTTTCTTGTGAGGCTGGGTAGAAACAGAAGAGTTGGCAGGATTGGGGGCTTAGAGGGCTAGAGGGAGTTTAATAGCCATTTAAATGTAGGGAAAGTTAATAGAACTGATACTGAATCAACATAGGGTGCTCAACTTGCAAAAGAACATGTTCCTGAAATGGCAACTCGGAGGTGAACCAAATGTACTTGCCTTTCTCATTAAGGTTGTACAGCTTCCTTTGCTTTAAATATATTTCTGACGTGCTGATTTTTTAAACATGATGTTAATGTACCATTTACTGTTCCAAAAACATTCACACCAAGCCACTGGTAGCGTTCTGGGCCTTGCAAGCTTTTTCATTCCTGTTTGGTTTAAGGTGCTGCTATGCTTGTGTCCTGGTGGGATGGGCCTCCTGTAACCAGGCTGCCATTGGTAACAGGAACACTGTGAGGATACAGCTGTTTAATGGTAGCAAACCAGTGCACGGTGCAATCATGCATCTTCTGTTTCTTTTGTTGTTGTTTTTTTAAGAGTTGATGTGAATTTAAATATGTGCAAGAAGGACTTGCTGCTTAGAACATGACTGAATTCTCTTGTTCCAAGTGCCATTGCTATGCAATGAACAGAGCTCAGCGCTCAGCCCCGCAGTCAGGGTGAGGGAATGTTTGTTTGTGTGTGTGACTCTGCACTGAAAACGTAACTGGACAGCCTGAAACGGTGGAAACTCCTCAAGGAACTGCCGAGTTTAATAACAGAAGTCCCTTTACTTGTGACCATTTTTCATATGCTGGCTTTACAGTACCTTCAACAACTAGCAATGGAATACAGTAGATGACTTGTGGTGATGTCAGCTCTACACTTTGCAACATCCAGTGCTTTACATGCTTCAAGCACCTGCATGCAGAGCAGTGACAGTACTTCTATCTACAGACATTTGCAAGTGCATCTGTGATAAAGCTAGATATGAAAGATGGCCATATCTTTACAGCTTAAAGACTTCAACACCTGATTACAGTCTCATTTAAATTTGTAATTATTTGGAATGGATGAGTAACAAATCTCGTGGGCGAGTCTTTCCCAAAGCGTGTGTGAGTTGATCTCAGCAAGGCTGAGAAATGTCCTTAAAACAGTTTTCTTTTCATTAGTGGTGAGATTTTTTTTATTTAGTGAACAAATCTAGTTTTCAAAGGATGTTCATATTTAATTCTTGCTATTTAAGCCAGTAAACTTGCAGTGACCAGACAAAATCAAGCATTCATTTCTTAGACCTATTTTACAAGTGACAATCCCAAAGAAGGAATGTTGTCCTAGTAACTGTGAAACTTGTAATTACATTATTGCATGCAGAGAAAACATTGTGCCAAAATACTGTTTCATATTTCCCTCTGTTGGAAACTGAAGTGTTACACAAAGCTACTAGTAAGTTATTCACAAGTATTGAAATGTTTTGTTCACAAATGAAGCACTTATTCAGTCCTGTAAATTATACATATTTTGGAATAAAGTTAACTTCAATCATTTTTTGCCTTCTGTTTTAATGGCCATGATCTCTGCCTGCAAAGGCCTGGGTGGGGGATTCAGTGCCTATTGGCAAGTACCACCCATTGCTCCTAACACCTAGAGACTTACAAAATCTCTACCAACTCAAAAGCTTTCAAAACATATCTTCCAATGTCAGTTCTTGGTCTCTGGAGGTGCAAAAAGGTTCTCTGTCTCAAACCTCTTGTCGGCTCATGCAAAATGTAATGTTCACCTTGTACGTGCAGTGGAATGAAAACCTCTCTAGCTTCAGCTCTGTGACAGATGCCTCTCCTCTCCAACAGACTCAGGACAGGGTTCCTTTGCTTTCTTCCTCAACCTTACCATCCACCCCTCCTGCAGCTTTTAAGATCTCTTGTGTCTTAACACTAAGTAGAAATTCAGCTGCATTATGTTGGTTGGTTTGCAAAGTATCCTATTCTAACACCTTCTTATTTTGTAATGTGTTTTATATAACTGAGAAAATATTTTTTGCTACTGTAAATATTAAAAAAACCCTAAACCCTAGAGTGACTTGGTTGGAGTATGTCTCATGCTCTGTCCTTTTTCTTCCTGCATAATTCCCATGCTTAGTAATGATCCCACCATTTTCTGTTAGTTGGAGAATATAAAATGCTGATTTCTGTTGTTACCTGTATGCCTTGTATGTGAGATTCAGAGGAGGTGAATGAGCAAAAGCCTCATGCCTGAAGGTTCATCTGCACTGTTACCTCAGCTGTAGCCCTGAATGAAGCATTCCCTGATGGACAGCAGGAAGCTTCTGAGTTCAGCCCTGTCACAGTCCAAGGTAAGCATTTGCAAACAGCAGAATTCACAGATTTCCAGAGGGGAGGATGTCATAAACATCTGGAAACCAAATTCCTGTTCAGAGCACTTAAAATCATGGAACAGTCAGTTGTGTAAGATCCCTCTAGGAATAACATTCCCATCATAGGGATGGTGCTGCTTTAGATGAGGCTGTTACTTCAAGCTTTTCATCATTCAGAACAGATTTGACTTATGGGCAAAAGTCAGGCATTTTGACAGACTGCACCTCTGGAAACTTTAAAAATGGTAGACAATCTAAAGGCAGGAAGAACTAACTCTTGACTGAGAACAGACTAAGAAAGTGCCTGTTCAGAGATAGGGAAGCCCCATGTATTTCCAAACTACTTTCTTGCCTGCTGTTGCTGAGAATTTTGCTGGCAGTGGAAGTGTTCCTGACTGGGTTTAGTTCCTGAATTTCCTTCACTTGAAGAAATGGCATGCTGGCAAGCTGGTTGTTTTCCATCAGAACAATGCAGTTAGAGGCTGATTTTCTTTCTGGCTCCAGGATTTGATAGTGAATCAGTCCTTTGGATGTTCGAACCTAAAACAATAGGAGAAAAATGTTGATTTAACTTTCAGGTGCTCCATCATTGCATTTTTACATTGTTGTCAACAATTCATTTGTTTTGTTTTGGCACCTTGAATGCAGGAAGCACTTCAGGCTGATCCAGCCTGTAACTTTATTTCCTTTCCTTGAACAGGAATGGTGTTGTTCTTGAGAGAACTTAACACAAAAACAAGAAGCTGCTGTTTCCTCTGCTGGAAGAACCCAGTGTATTCAAAGGCACGTAACTTGATTAAGTTTATGATGGCTGAAGTGTTGTGTATTTGTTTCTTTATGTTCTAGGTCTTTAGTCAGCAGCTTTTTTGGGCTTCTGCTGCAGGTCTTGTAGAATAATCTGTGAGTGTGGTCTATGTTCTTATCTCAGGTTGTAGTAAAACCTCTGTCTAATCTGTCTGATTTGACAGTTCCAAAACCTCTTACCTGGCATGAAATACTGGAAAACATGGAAATAATGTTTATAGTTTTACCTGCAACTTTTTTTTTTTTTTTATGTAGTCCTAAGAAACTGATTGCAGTCTGCAGTGGCTGTGACTTAAAATTAGTATAACAAACATCTTCAGCTTTACTTTTAATTGGTAATGCATTCGTTTTTCAGTCTTCTCACTGAAGCAGCATTATTTTCAATTGTCTGAATGGATGAAATTATCTCCTAGACTGAAAAATGTTTCTAGTTTCACAGCTAGATATAGGTAGATAGACCTATATGTTTGCATTTTCTATTTAGTGGAAAACATGACTGAAACAAGTGGATATCTATTTCTTTGTCTTGGGGCTGTTTGTGAATAGAGGCTGCATTTTATACTTAATATGGAAAACAGATTAGAAAATATTTTACCATGGGGGAGAAGTACAAAGAAGGGAAGAGAATGGTCTATTAGACCTAACTGGGGGGGGGGGGGGGGGGGGGGGGG